>BDUI01011521.1:9147-22317 GCA_002335545.1 Apodemus speciosus
TAGCATGAGAACAAGATGTAGCTACTAGTGTCTCCCAGCTTACAGTGAATCTGCCAGGATTCACCACCAGAGAAATTAGATTTAATATGGCTTACAAAAAGGATTCTAGCTGTTGCACCCGGAGACTGAGTTACCATTGTTTCTGAACTAAGTTTGTGTGGTGTTTTTCTTCTTGCAGCAGCTCGACTGGGTTCTAGAGAGAAAGGTACAGCAGCAAAGTGTGGGTTTGCCTGATGTGCACCACAAAGGCCATGGGAGATTTGAAGCATGGGGCTGGTGTGGYAGCAACCCACCAGTGGGAACCTAGCAAGCTGGTTGGAGAGATTTTGGAGTTCTGAGWCRGAGTMTCCATGAGATAATAACMAGTTGCMTGACCAGCCAGGTTGCAGGGGCAGAGAGTTGCCAGCACAGGCRAGGGAATGTGCAAGTTCCTTTTTAAATTTTCCCACGRYACTGTAAAGGCAAGCTTTCACAGTTCCATAAGGTACCATCCAAGCTTCCAAGGGAGAGAAACAACCAATATTCCAACCCAGCTATGACATCTATGAACTACAACAACTAGCATAGCACAATAACGCTAAGAGTGTAACAGTGGCACCCAGTCTTGGCAGTAAACAACAGTTCTCTGACTAGACTGAAGACTAATTCAACAAGGGGGAAAAAAATCAAGCCTGGTACTGGAAAACTAGCTAGGCATAGAAAATTATCAAAGCCTAGGGAAGTTGTGGAACTTGGGAGAGAACCTACACCYACAACTTTACTTAGGAAGCATAATATCTTAGTATTCTAAAAATTCATCCTTATATCCACAGATAAGTACAGGTCTTACYCCCCTCATCAAAGAAATGTGTCTTTGTAGAAAACGGAGACCATTACACAAAACTACAACTGATCCAAATGTAGAGAAAGGTGACCGTCCAATGTCTAGCCCCGAAATATATTACAGTCAATTCCTGGACTAGGAGGAGAGAGGAGGTGGAAAAAACATAAGATCCAGAGGACTAGGAAATTTGATGTGAGAATGTGTCTCCTAGAAATGTCAGGAGTGTAGGGATGCTACATGCATGAAAGTTTCCTTATAACTGGTTCTTATACAAGACAAGAATACCTGAGCAAGGATGATATCAACTAACATACTAACAATGGAAAGAAAAAATATCACTAGAGAGTTACAGGCACCTAAGGAATACTGAGAGGGGTGRCAATAGTCTTCCTCAGAGAAAGAGCTTCCCAATTGATTACCTAATACCAAGAACCATATACATACTAGTMAAATTATAAACTAGTCAAATTATAAACAGATTGGGCATGTTGTATTTATATATTTAGGAATTAAACAATTRAAAACAAAGAAGTCATGAATTCAAAAAATATTCAAGGGTATATACAGAAGGGATTTGAGAGAGGAAATCCWAGGTAGAAATGGTATAATTATAGTTTAATTTTTAAAATTATAAAAAATAGGGTAGTGTAACACATTAGCAAGTCACTCAACMGTCTAAGGAGGAGAAGGTGACTCAGAGAGAACTTATGAGGGAGGGAAGGCCAAGAAGAGACAGACAGATGCATCCAGGCTAATTGCTGGAGACCAATTTTCCACACTGAGTAAATAGCTTGTAAGTGCCTGGGGCAGGAAGGAGCTTGTGTCTTGGAGAAATCACAAGAAAGACCATGCCATTTGAGTGTCTGGAATGTCCTTTGAAGGTAACAATGATGAGGCCAGAGAGAAGGTCTAGGGAGGACAGGGAGGGGCTTTGTGTGAGCMSTTGGAATTTCATTCCTGCATAATGGAGAGCTATGGGAAGATTTTAAGGGAGAAAGTAACATACTTTTTAATCGTTTTAAATTACATAAACCAGTAATTWCATGTGGRATGAGCACRATAAAGAAGAGGGTGCATGTCAAATGGTAGAATATGAGGGATGAGGGTGCCTGCAGTCTCCAGGAAAAGGACGTGCTTGGCCCCAAACTCTGAGATCTACCAAAGGAAATAATACTGGCCATAAGCTTGGGGTGAGTCTGCAATAGCTACAACTGTCCAGCTTCTGTGGAAGAAAAGATGGCCAGCCAGTTTAGCCTAATTGGTGAGCTCAAGGCCAACAAGAGATCCTTTCTTCAAAGTGGTAAACAGAGATCCTGAGACGATACCTCCAGTTGTTGTCTGAACTCCACACATGTCCACATATACCTACACTCACATGCATGCAACATATGCAAATAATAATAATAATAATAATAATAATAATAATAATAATAATAGCAATAGTGACAACCAACCTTCTATAACCCTAGCATTTAGGCTGCTGAGGCAAGAGGGTTGATCAGCCACAGGTTTGAGGCCACCCTAGACTATACTACATAGTGAGTCCCTAGTGCTGTCTTGGGGTACAAAATAAGACCTTGTCTTAACAAAACAACCAAACATAAAAACCTACAAAGAAACAGCAGCAGCAGCAGCAGCAGCAGCAGCAGCAGCAACAACAACAAATTTCAAGAGCAGCCAACAAAATGGCTCAGAGGTGAAGGCGCTTGCCACCAAGCCGCCTAAAGACACAAGCTTGATCTCTGAAACTCATGTTTCAAACTGACTCTTGTCCTCTAACCTCCACAGGAAAGGAGGGGCATTTTTTAAACCCCCTATGAGAATAGAAAATTCCAAAAAACCTAACATCCATTTCTATTCCCTGTTAGTTACTCAAGATGTGGTCACTGTCATTCATCTGGTTCTACTGGAAATATTTCCAAAAAGAGCTTTATAATATAGGAACCACAAATAATATAGGAGCCTCAAATGCAAACAGCTACTGTGATGTTAAATATATAATTACRCAGCTCTCTTTCTGCCGAGTGCTATCATCCTACATCACATTAACAAAGGAATAACCATGGAAATGGACCTCCTTGAATTAAGCCCATCATGTCAAGAGAGCCACACTGTAACAGTTCTCTTGCATAACTTGCTTGTCAGTTGTAAAACTAAAAAAAGTTAAGAAATGAAAGTTGAGAGTCTTACAAAGTATCTGGTGTGATGGACAATATCTTACAATGGATATTTTTAAAAGATCCAACTTATCAGTTTTTAAGGATATGAACAGAATATCACAGCAATCGTCTGGATTCCTGTTACTTTGGTAACACATATTTTTTTTTCTGAAGCATCAGGAGCCTTCCCTGACAGCTATTGTCATACTTTGATATTTTTTGAATAAACGGCTAAACTACTTTGACGTTGCATTAGTTCCTGCACGACATTACTTAACTTACAGCAACTACTTAGAATAAAAATAGAAATGTGTAAATTGTAAATATTGGCTTTGGAGTAATTACAGTAAGAAAAATGAGCATATGAGTTCAAAACAAATATATTACATGAAGTTAGGAATCTGAGTTGAAGAAAACACTAATTAAGGGAAATTTATGAGTCTATAGCACATTCTTTGGTGAATGCATCTATTTGGTTACTTGATCCTCCAACCAATCACATTAACAATGACAAAAGATATGCAAATTCAAGTAGACAATAGTCAAGCCAACTGTTCTGAGTCATACCAACTGGGCCATTTCAACAACTATTCAGCTTGACTCATTCTTGTGAGGATTGATGCAACCAAGAAACATTTTAATATATCTTTAATATATGCTTGGCTATAATCTGGAAAGTATGCCATAGTCTCTGACTAAGAACAAAGCCAATGAGAATCAAATTTATTTCACAAAACAAATTAACATATCGAATGTGTGCATGATGTAACCCCAGCAGAACCATGCACTTGCCCTGTCACTGTTGAATAATTGCAGAGGAACAACAGAAAATATGCATCGCTGTGTGAATCACCATCTTGGTTGCATGCTTAAAGCAAACAAAACATTTTTGCTAGAATAGCTCATTCATGATTTAGACCTATATTTCCCACTGGTGTCCTCCTCAAAGCACCCAGATTGATTATGATTCAGTTCTCATTGAAAACACTGTGGACGGGATATTGAGCATAATARCAACCTTTTAAACCAAAGCCATTTATTCACTAAAGAAGGAAATGCTGCCAGAGAAACACCAGATGCTCTGTTATAAACTAATTCCGTGAATAGTGTGAGGGGGTGGGGCGGAACGTGTCTATCATCCTCAAAGACTGBTTGCCTATGTTTCGTGCCTCAGTCTTAACTTTTCACCTGTGATCTGCAGCAGGAAGCTGCCATTCCAAGTCTGGGAACTCCAGAAGTACTAAGTTCCTGTTCACACGCTGAAAGAAATAACTGTGATCCTAGCTCAGTCCCTAGTGGACAAAAGGAGAAGGGCTACCACCAGGCGTGATTCAGCGGCAGGCGCAGAGCTAAGTGACAGGGGGGGGGGGCACACAGAACAGAAGTCTGCCTTTTCCCATCCTTTACCCTCTTAGAGGGTTTGCTGAGGTACCAGTAGCCTACTCGTGATCCTTCTGCCCGCACTGAGGCAAGTKTTTAGCACACATCCTGGAAGAGAAGCGTTTACAAACGCTCTCATGGCTCTAGAAACGTGTACTTACCTGTTACATAGCTAAACGGGGAGTGAGCCAAAACAAGTACTCACCATGGAAAAGGCRGTCTTAACAACAGCAACTACAAAATAGTCTGTRGCTTATTTAAAAAGACCCACACACGCACGGATCAATGTGAATTCTATTAATTGGGATCAAATATGCACTCAGCATTAACGTTCGGAGACTGAGGCTCCCAAATGGCACTGTCTCTGCGCCTAACCCAGGGAGCCTGGGCTTGTCAGGACTGAGCACAGACTTCTTGTGTTCAGCCCAGTCTGCAGGTGCACACAGGAGATTCCATAGGCTCAGTTTCTACCCTCAATGTGGG
This sequence comes from Apodemus speciosus, assembly GCA_002335545.1. NCBI lineage: Eukaryota > Metazoa > Chordata > Mammalia > Rodentia > Muridae > Apodemus > Apodemus speciosus. Next base: position 13,993 of record BDUI01011521.1, read on the forward strand.
TAAAACCCCTTTCTTACAATTTTCCCATCAGAAGCTATTTTCTTGATTTCAGATGTCAGTTCCCATATACCACTTGTGAAGTTAAGTTAAATACAATCTTTCTAAACGAATACAATATGCTTTATGCTTACTCTCATTTCATACCTTTATTAAAAGTTGGTGGGGGTAAGCATTTTATGAAGATTTCCCATGGCAACTCACAAAACTCCTTCCCGTGCATTCCATTTAAACCTCTGTTAATATCCCCATTAGGATTTCATTTTATACCACCTTGCCCCAGAAGTGCGCGTGCTTTCTTTTTCAAAGTTGGGCTTTGACAGTAGGAATGCTCAAGATAAACTTTAGAAAAAAAACAGGGTTGGCATAAAATTTGCTAGTGTTAGATGCGCATTTAGGAAGCCACAGGATCAGAGGTTCCCACAAGCCCGGGACCCTAGGCTTACCCAGGAAGTTGAGCCCAGAGAGTCTTTTTTCTTTTGCAAACACTGCCCCCCGGAGCCAAAGGTAAACACAAATGCCCCCTACGGAACTCTGAGCTCKCTGCAGAGAGAGAAGGGAAAGGCTCAGAGCAATTAGAAACCGAAAGCGATCACTTACTTTTTGCAGCCACTGAGTATAATTTTCCATCACATGTTCCAGATGCTGAAGTTTCTGGGAAGAGAAATCCGGCTCCACGTGTGGAGCATCCCTTTGCAGAGCGTTGGTGTTGTACTGCTCTGTCGCACTCTCACGGCAGTTCCCGTCGTGTTCTGGAAGAATGAAAGTGTAGGCACATTGCCCATGTTGAATCCGGTTATATCTTCTCCCTCCGTTTTCTGGACTTCGGCGCTGGTTGCTGCACCCTATGTGAGTCAGAATGGCAGCGAAGAATGCAAAGGAAAGGAAAACTGTCATTGTACTGCCAGCACTCGCCTTCCGTGCCTCCTGCAAAGCTTGTTCCTCTCTTCTGACCTTTAAACTAGTTCTTTATTTCAGGTAAAACTGCTTGTTTGACTCTTTCCGCGTTAAAGAAAGCGTTTGAAGAAGATCCACAGAAAACTAGCCATTTGTTAGCTTTGTTCTAAAATAGCGTTACTTAAAAAAAAATTACTGTAATGATAGTTTCCTTCGTTAAAACTTGAGATATTTATTGCAATAGTAGTTTAGATTTATTGTTTCCTCTCTGTGTAACCGTTCAGCGTGAAGCCTGCCCGAGTCAGCTGCGAGTACATACTCTAGCCCCTTGCCTCTACCCTATCTGCAGCAGATCTGCTATTTTCTCCCAGACCTCAGTGAGTTTTATTAAGGTTGCACATCCAAGCCAAGCTGGAAGCAGGCAGCCTTCACAAGATGACTTGACAGGAATGCATGAGTGTGCCCCTATGCTAAGGATTGCTGATGGCTTTGGGCGGCGGATCGGCTTACAAATTGGCTAGATGCGCATGACCCCGATCATGTATGGGCCTCCCGCCCCCTTCCGCAGACAATTGCCTTGAGTCCTAAGCAGATGCACGGAAAATCAATAAACAGAGCAGTCCACCTTAATACATTTGGATGTGCTTGCTGACCTACTAAAATCTAGCAAGCTAGAAATATGTTTTCAAAGTTACTGTTTAATTGGGAAACCCTAATTGGGCACAATCTCCAATGGATTATTTTTTTATAATTATATAAAATTATTACATTAAAAAAATTTACTCCGGGAAAAACATTTAAAAACTATTTTTAGAAATGGCATTCTTCCTTTGTATTTACATAGACTTTAAGAAGAAAAGAATCAAGGGATCAAATTATCAAGGAAATTACCATAATTTGTCACTCAAAGCAACATATCACGTGCATACTAAGTAGTGTTTTGAAAGCACCTTTTGGGATATGGATTTTAAATGAAGCTGGTTTCTTGGTCAGAATGCAGCTGCTCACATTCTGTGAGTATAAATTGAGCAACTTCCCTACAACAACAATGTGGTTACAGTTTAAGACAGTGGCCTGAGAATTATTAATTCCTGTGGTACATGCTAATCATATATTTCACAAGAACCTCTGACATTGCTATGGCTGTCTTTAACAGTGGTGTGGAAATTCCACACAAAGCCTCTGTGGCTACCAAGGCAAACCATCTGAGAACAAGCCTACATCAGGTGTGCCAATGRCTTATACAAGAGAAACCTCTGTGGTTTTATTAAGAAAGAGAGCCATAGGATCGGAAGKTCCTTTCCTAAGTACAGAATATAAATATTTGGATAAAGATACAGTCAAATACAAAGACCTGGAGATGCTTACGGAATTTAGGATGGAATCAGGATACACGTGTACTGGATGTGTGTACACGCAGGATTTTCATTAGGAACTTCAGGGWCTTTGGAGGCAAAAGACCCTCTGCTCTCAGGCATGGGTACAAACAGAAGCCACAGCGKGACTCTTGAGTCCTGGCATGGAAGTAGAGCAGAGGGTGAAGGGCAGTGGTGGCCACAGATGCATCCTTAGGGAGAAACGCAGAGGTCAAACCAACTCCAGAGAGGTGGTGGCTTGCTTATGGTAAACAGACAGTGATGAGATTCATCAGTCCTTTCTACACAAAATAACATGTTTCTGAGTAGACTGATACATTATGCCAAACACTTGAGACTTTGCTATTGATCAGTTCCTCTTAAGCACTCCTTATATATTATGTCATTTAATCATGGCAACAAACCTGAGACACGGGTATTATGTTTAATTCTGTTTTTATCGAGGAAACCCAGTCACAGAAATGCTGGTCGGTTAGAGATGACAGGGTAAATGGACTCTGAACCTAACTGTCTAACTATTAGGTCAGCTTGTCTTTAAAACCTCTGAAAGGAGATAAAAGCAATCTCAAAGGGGAGCTAGCAACTCACAGAGGGCTGCTTGATGGTACCCAGGGAAGAGAGAATTATCTAGTTTACCTATTTATTTTAAAACCGCAGCTCATGTAGCCTGGATGGCCTTGAACTTCCAGTATTCATGCTTCTACCAGCTACTCCTATATCAACACACCTAATGTATGTAGTGCTGGGAATTGAACCGAAGGCTTCCTGTAAGCTAGGCAGATGCTCTAGTAACTGAACTATTTTCTCAGCCCAGATATGATGTAATTACTTCTCTGTAGCCCCCACAAAGTGATGGGCATCCCCTACACAACTGCAAGGATGAAGSAGACTAGAAAAGCATTGCTTTCCAGCAATGCTTATATTGAAAAATCATTATTCGGACAGAGACGAGGATCCAGAAACAACACCTGTAAGTGCTTTGTTAAAAGCTAAATGCAGCTGAAAACTGGCAGGGAGTTAATGGAGGAGTGGCGAGGTCTCTGATACAGAGCCACTGAGTTTCCAAATGGCCGTGACGGTTGGACGTCTGTTCTCAGTGTGTCAGAACCTGCTGTCCATGTGAACTTTCCAATCTGAACAAACAAGGGGGAAGTGCAGTTTCCACAGGGAACCACGGATATCAAGGGAGAGGTAAACTGAAGCAAGTCTAAAAGAGTTGAAGGTGACCAAGAAAAAAGATGATTCAAGGATTTGGGCCAGAAAACCCAAAATCCACAGTACTGAAGAGCTAGTATCAATCTAGATAAAATGTCCACGGATTAGGCCCAAGCAGGTAATAAACACAAAGATGTCTATAAACCCTTTTCTGAAGCTCCAGTTGCGGGGCAGTGGGGGGTTTGGGGAGTCCTCACTAACTGACTTTAACATGCTCYGGGCCCATGGATCTGATCAAAGGTGACAGTTGTCTCYAGCTCCTGAGAAGCATTGTACAACTCCAACCTTTTCATAATTCTGAAGAGATAAGCACATTAAATTAAAGACTAGGATAAGCTATGTTTGAAACCTGGAGTAATGGCATACAGGCTGTAAGACATATCTACACATAGTCCTGTAAATGCTGGAGTTTCCATTGAGAGCAGGGACCCCTGTAAAATCAGTATTTAGTGACACTAACTACAACCCAAGAATCAGGCTTTGTTGCTTTCTTTGTGAGGCTTTCCTGATTTCAATAAAGTACAATAAGTGGCCATAACCCCCTCTTCAYATCTCTCAGCGTCTTGTGTTTCTATTTGCTTATCTGATTCATTTATTCTGTTTCTCACCCTTTCTACCTCTGAACAGCTAAAATGGTCTTCTTCTTACCCTCAATTCCCTAGCACTTACAGTACACTTTATTTGAAATAGTAAAGGGTTAAGTGAAGGAACAGATAGAATAACTAATTACTTAACTGGTGCTTTGGCAACTACAAGAGTGAGTGTCCACATCCGCTGTTTTTGCTAGGTAAATTATTCTAGAACCTCTAAGAATAAGCGAGTACGGYAAATCTAAACTTACCCAAAAGARTGAGATAGATTTAAAACAATAGTACAATATCAATACATATTACTTAAAATAGATACTTTAAAATTGTTTAAAAATAATGTAAATAAACTTTTTCACTTAATTTTTTTGAACCTGCACAATTTTATGTTATTGTATCATCTGACARAGGAGAAAATTAGGTCATATAAGGGTTAATTATCAAAGAACTGTGACTGTTAATATGGTAAGGCAAGAATTTCATCTTTAAGTCATCTTAGTCACATGTTTCTCAGTGAAGTACAATACTTACAAGAAGGCTTCAGTCAGTATTAGGCCTCAAGTAGAAGGCGTTTCTTAGAATTCAGGATGCAGAACAGCAGGCATCTATTCTCAACACCGGTCTAATAGATTCATGTTATGATTGTCCGAAATGGGCTTAATACTAAATCAGAACACCCTGTTATTGTTGTGCCATCTGCTCACCAACAGGGACACAGGCTATTCAGTCCATAATGAGTAATTAGTCCCACCTCAGATCACTAACAGCCCTTCTGTCATCTGTAAGAGGCAAGGTCATCCACAGCAGATGAAGATACTCCACGAAGCTTATCCAGAAGAGGATGCGAGGTACTTCCAGGTAACGAGCTGCATATCATGGTCACACGTGAAATGTTTCTTGCTTAGGCCAATTGAGAAACATGGCTAAAAGCTGAAGACGCTGCAGAAGATGCGCTGGGGGCTGCAGTCATAGGCAGATGAGGAAACTACTATTTAGATATAGAATTGCCTTCTGTGGAAGAAATTCCTAATAATTAGTGAAGGTCTTGCTTGAGAAGTTAATTTTTAACCGTAGCAAATGAAGTTACAAAGAGCTAAGTCAGAATTTGCTCTAAGAAAGGATGGGAGGATTAAAAAACTCAGGCAAAGATTTGGAAATGGAGATCTAGAGTAAGAGAAGTTTGGATGGTGTGTGGAAATGGGGTCAAAGGAGGGGGACTTGTAGCTATGTGGCTACAGGAGGACAAGAGAAGGGGACAATTGGGATAAGATGGTATTTCCTGTGGGCCATCGGTCCTTATTTTCTGCGTGGAAACAACATATGGATTGAATGGACTAATGTGAACAAATAGGTCAGTGTTCTGAATGCAGGGAGTATGACTTTCTTAATGATGCCTAAGTCATTTTCTTGGCACAGAGTAGACCCTGGGTAAGTACCATACAGCAGACTAAAGGCACAAGCACTTTAAATTTCAATGCTCAAAGGAACATAGGAATGCTCATAGGAACATCCTTTGGGTACTCAGACTCCAAAAGCAATCCCAGATATATAGCAAAATAATACATAAAAGTTCTGGCCATGGACATAGACAAGGATGGAAAGGCACTCAACAAACATCTTAGAATTACCTTTTGTCATGTTATCACTTGACATGTCTATAGTGGAGATGTTCTGTGTGCACCTAACAGGGAAAACAGAGATGAGCTTTAATGAAGCAGAAATGCAGATGCTAGCACTTCCTGTGCCCTAGAGACAGACTACCATTTGATAACCCATTAAGAAGAAATTTTATTAGGGCAAAATTATACATTGTTTATTTTGCAAAATGCCCTTCTCTTTCTATTTTCCTCTGTGGAGGTGTACTTGCCTAGATAAGAGAAAAGGATGCCTCTCCGTGTCTCAAAATTTTCCAGTTTTAGAAAGATTTTGCATGTTCTCAAAAGCAAAACTGTTTCCTAGGAAAGTCTGAAAATTTCCTTCCATGGGTTATGTGTACCAGTGGTAACTGGGTCTTTATGGAATAGAGGTAATAAATAATGRCTGTGGTGGTTTGAAGGAGACATCCCCATCGGTTCAGGTATTTAAGTACATGGTCACCCATTGGTGATGCTGTTTGCAGGAGGTAGGGTGGTCTTGCTGAAGGCCCTGGTGGCAGATGTTGATGGTCTTGTCCTACTTCTGGTTCACTCTCTGTTAGTGTTTGCAGATGAGGTTGCAAATGCTTCCTAAAGTCTCTCCTGCTAATACGGAATGTTTGTGAAAACACCGGTAAAAATAAATCATCCTTCCTTAAGTTGCTCCAGGTCATGTGTTTTATCACAGTAACAAGTAACTAATGTGCCCAACCATAACCATTCAACTAGGACTTAATGACTTTGGACTTTCTGTCCATTTCGATCTTGAAATGAAAGTGACTTCTACTCAGCCTTCAGTGAAACATCTCTCATTCATAAGTACTACACACAGATTTTAAAGTATTTTAGGAAATACTATTCCTATTTTTGTGTCAACTTTCTGTGGAGAAATAGGAGCAATGTCTGCTTAAGCCATATGAGGCACTAAAAAAATTAGACCAAACTAATGACTTTACCAATTTTATCTCGCGTTCATAGTAACTAGTTTGTTGAGTCTCCTGGCAGAGGATGGCTGAGGAGTTACTTCTAGGAGGGTGAGTTGTCCCCATTATATCTGTATCACTGAAAAAAGTACTCAYACCAACATCGCTGACAACTTCATSTTGCCTCAGAGATGGAGAATCCTTTCAGTCTACCCACCATAAACTCCATTGCCTCCTATGAGCACAGGACCATGAACAACTTGAWAAAAGTTACATACTGCTGGGAGGAAATATTTTGGGGATACTTAGGAAATATTTTGCAAAATATATAGGTTAGGCACCCCAAAGCTTTAAAAGATCCCTCTGTGTATATCACAAGATGATATACAGGAGAGAGTCAAATAACCCATCCCGTTTCTATGAGAGAATGTCCACATGTACTTTTAGATGGTCTCTTGAAAATCACCACAGCTGTCGGTAAAGATGGTATAGGGATTRTGTTCAGAGGACAATGTTCTCCATTATCCGTAAGTTCAGGTTTTAAAATATCTTGGAAATAGATTTGTTAATTTTGTTAACATTCTCCTTCTCTTTGAATCTCACTTTCACGCTCTGCTCGCCTAGACTTACTTCCGGTGTGGCATTGTCTCAGCTGTCTCATTCTCTCTTGCCTTAGGTGACCACATTGTGGACCAGATAGAACATAAAAAGCTGTTTTCGTCTTGGTGTGCATTTTTATTACTTTCTGTCTGAGCTATTGCGAGTTGGACATCATTAGACGAAATAGTTCTTTTAAACTGAGCCTTCTCATCTGTAACATAAAGATGGTGATAATAGTATAACTTATGTGGAGGTGCAGTGAAGAATCGATGATACAATAAGTATAAAGTACTGASCTCAATGCTGAAAGGCTCTAAAAGGTAAATGATGATTCCTGGTTTTCTCCATGTGTGTTCTCTCTTGTGTTCAACATTTGTCTTACTTTTGACCTTGTTTAATTGAATTTTATGACTATGTTTATCTAATTCCGTTCCCTATCATTTCATCCTCTTAAACACTGAAGATCATTTCTGAAACTCTTTTAAAAAAAATGTCACAAATTTAAGGAGCACAGTTTGGAATAAAAGGATAGTCACATTCACAATACTTGCTTGTGTAAACAGCTCTGCTCTCTTTGAGGGCAGTGGCTTTCATGTTCTTCCTCCTTGTTCCATCCCCTTCACCTGGAACAGTGAGGGCCTGGCACACAGTAGGTGCTGAATAAATATTTGTTGAACTGATGAAACGACTTGGGAACAACTTAGTGGGAATGTAAGTCTGCTCTAAGTAGTGAGGCCAGAGAAGCAACTGGTAAGACAAACAAGACAAGGAATCAGTCATTTTGGAAGTAAGAACTGGATCCTCAGAGAGCCCATGGGAGCAATGAGGATATCATTCAGAGTTTGACCACCATGACTTGTCATCCAACTCATTTCCAGCCAATTCAACCAAATGACTTTATTTGCAAGAACGTCTTTTATGTCTGGACTTGGGGCATATATTATTTCACTCTGTTTCCTGGGAGATAATGTTTGCCTCTGACACAATGACAATGAAAGGAAACGTTTTAATATTAATCTTAGAAAAACCATGCACTGTGGCAGGGCGTAAACACAGAAAAGGAAACCATGTTTTCTTTTATCAACGCCCCCCCCCC
>BDUI01011521.1:37861-59377 GCA_002335545.1 Apodemus speciosus
TGTGTGTGTGTGTGTGTTTGTGCGCGTGCATGCGTACATGTGAACCTAGAGGTCAGAATTGATGATATCTTTATCTCCACCTTATTTCCTGAGGCAAGGTTTCTCAGTTGAACCTTCAACTCACTATTTCAGCTAGATTGGGGGCCAACAAGCTCCCACGATCCTCCTGCCTCTGCCCCACCCCCAGGTACGTATACCACCATGCTCAATATTTTCCATGTTAGTGGGAGGTGTGAACACAGGATATCATACTTACACAGTAAGCATTTTACAGACTGAGTCTTCCTTCCAACTCCCACAATCTCATCATTCACAGAGTAATTGAAACTCAGACTTGCAGCTCAGAAGATGTGTCGCTCATGTTGCCAGTGTTTTCCAGATTATTCTCTGGTCTCTTTTATCCTGTCTGCTTTAAAAATAGCTTGCAATAGTGCTCAATACATGCAWTTTTTCTTCCTTTCCACAAAATTCAACACCACATCTATCAATTAAAGAGAGCTCGACATGGCACAGAGATAGCCCAGTGGGTATGAKCACTGGCTCTGCAAACATGAGGAGCTTGAATCGCCAGCACCTATGTAAAAAGCCAGGCGTGGTTGTCAATGCCTGTAACCCTTGCAGGGGTGTGTGTGGGTYATAAGATCCTGAGATCTTGATGACCCAGCAGACTATCTAAATCGTGAGTTCCTAGCTCAGTCAGAAACCTTGTTTTGAGGGTAAAGCAGAGATTAATAAATGAAGACATACGACATCTTGTAATAGCCTCATCATATATGTACATAGAGACACACATAGAGAGACAGAGACATAGAGGAACAGAGATATACAGAGACAGAGAGCTAGAGACAGAGAGAGAAAGAGAGGGGGGGAGAGAGAGAGATGGGCTCAGCTGGATACTCTTCCACTGTACACTCACTCTTGTTCATAACTAGAGATCTGAGGCAGAGGACTTTTGGCATAGTAGAGCAATGGGAAGTTAATTCTGAAGGTGGCTGATCATTGCTGGAGAAATTCATGTGGTTATTCAAGGGCCAAAGTTAGATTCTAAGAATCGCAGTCACTTCTTATTTAAGGAATCTCCCAAATAAAGGACTCATATCATTTTCATCTTACAACACACTGACTCCTCTAACGTCTACATGTGCAATGTGTCTAGCTATGTACAACCAGGACTATTATAGACAGTAATGACCTAGGTTTAGTTTGACCTGTCTGAAAAGTCATAATTAGCCACAAGTAAAGAGGGTAACAACAAAATATTGTTAGAAATCAAACGGTTAAATTAATCCTAAATTTAAGCCATTAAATATAGAACTGTCCTTGCTATCCTTTCTGTAGAATATAGAAATCCACTGTCCTTGCTGTCCGGCAGCTCGAATATTTTTTATTAATTTTTTTGGTTTTTATATACAAACATTTTTGTTATATTTCATAAATTATTGTACTGGTAAATATATGATGAAACTTCCAAACATTTTGTTTCTCTCCTTTAGAGTTCTCTTTCATGCCATCTCTTAAAGATTTGTCCTTCCCCTCAGTCCTTCTTACATTGTGTGGTCTTCCTGCAAGCTCTAGGACTGGTAACTTAGAATGACTTGCCAATGAACAATTAATCAAAGTGCAGTTTTGTAAATGGCTAATTCTCTAAAAGCAGTTTCTTAGAAATGTCCCCACCCCCAACCCCACCATATGCCTTTCGATAAGTTGTGCATGCTGTCCTAGATGAGTATCCTTACCCTCTTAGAAAGATTGTGCTGCAGGAAGCTTGTTTCTCCCACACCTGAGTCACTTCAGTATTACACTTTTATGTCCCCTACACATTGTTAAGTGTCAAACTCTTCATGACAGTTTTGTTACAAATGTCCCTTGGTGTTCTGGATCTCAACAAGAAGCTCCACTTACAACTCACTTTCCCAAGTCATCAGAGAGTCATTTATCTTCTCAGCCTCCACGTCCAATCAATCATCCACTCTTGCTGATTTTCACCTCCTAATTAAACAAGAGAGTGAAATTTATCAGATTTGTGTTTCCTACAGTTCTGGAGTGTTTCTCAATCACTTGCCTCCTCTTCATCACTGCCATCTGTTAATGAAGGTCAGATCTACCCATCTGCCTTCAGGCCTCCCCAGGGCTATTGCAATGAGATATTAATTCATGTGTGTCAATCTAACTTTTTTTTCTGACATTCTTTCTTTATCCTGAATGTCAGAGGAGTTATTCCATACTTTAACATACTCAAAGATTCTCTGACATCTCTATATATGATTTCCCAAGTACAGCTCAGAAAAATGTATCATGAAAGATGGTCTGTATCATCATCTGTGTTCAAATGTATTTAGAAAAGTATTCATGTTGCATTCCCTGCTTACAGAATCATAAAGATCTGAGACATAATACAGGTCCACAAAAGACTTGAAGTAAAGAAATCTGTTTAATGTTTTTACATTAGACTGGATGATCCTGCCATCCTCAAATTCATATATTTAAAGTTTAATCCCACTTGGATGGCATTTGAAGATAGGGACTTTGTTAATATGTTATGGGWATGGAATCCACATGAATGAGATTAATACCATTAAAAGTGAACTGATCTGGAAGTATAAGATTGTAATTCTAGCTATTGAGAAGACTGAGGGAAAAGGTAACATATCTGTAGCCTGGGCTAGAGATTGTATTAAAATCTAATATGGACAATGCAATATAAAAAGTAAAATTAGGGCTGGGGATATATTATAGGAATAGAATGTTTCCTTTGTATGTTTGATGGCCTGAATTCAATCTGCAGAGGAAGAGACATGGAGAGAAAGAGAAAGACAGACAAACAGACAAGATGGAAAAAAGAAAGAAATATAGAAACAAAGAAAAAGAGATACACAGAGAGAAACAGAGAGATAGACAAAGGGAGACAGTGGAGAGAGAGAGATGCAGAGACAGAGGGACTCTTTCTACTATGTTAGTATATATCAGGAAGTCTACTCTTCNTTTGTAAATGGCTAATTCTCTAAAAGCAGTTTCTTAGAAATGTCCCCACCCCCAACCCCACCATATGCCTTTCGATAAGTTGTGCATGCTGTCCTAGATGAGTATCCTTACCCTCTTAGAAAGATTGTGCTGCAGGAAGCTTGTTTCTCCCACACCTGAGTCACTTCAGTATTACACTTTTATGTCCCCTACACATTGTTAAGTGTCAAACTCTTCATGACAGTTTTGTTACAAATGTCCCTTGGTGTTCTGGATCTCAACAAGAAGCTCCACTTACAACTCACTTTCCCAAGTCATCAGAGAGTCATTTATCTTCTCAGCCTCCACGTCCAATCAATCATCCACTCTTGCTGATTTTCACCTCCTAATTAAACAAGAGAGTGAAATTTATCAGATTTGTGTTTCCTACAGTTCTGGAGTGTTTCTCAATCACTTGCCTCCTCTTCATCACTGCCATCTGTTAATGAAGGTCAGATCTACCCATCTGCCTTCAGGCCTCCCCAGGGCTATTGCAATGAGATATTAATTCATGTGTGTCAATCTAACTTTTTTTTCTGACATTCTTTCTTTATCCTGAATGTCAGAGGAGTTATTCCATACTTTAACATACTCAAAGATTCTCTGACATCTCTATATATGATTTCCCAAGTACAGCTCAGAAAAATGTATCATGAAAGATGGTCTGTATCATCATCTGTGTTCAAATGTATTTAGAAAAGTATTCATGTTGCATTCCCTGCTTACAGAATCATAAAGATCTGAGACATAATACAGGTCCACAAAAGACTTGAAGTAAAGAAATCTGTTTAATGTTTTTACATTAGACTGGATGATCCTGCCATCCTCAAATTCATATATTTAAAGTTTAATCCCACTTGGATGGCATTTGAAGATAGGGACTTTGTTAATATGTTATGGGWATGGAATCCACATGAATGAGATTAATACCATTAAAAGTGAACTGATCTGGAAGTATAAGATTGTAATTCTAGCTATTGAGAAGACTGAGGGAAAAGGTAACATATCTGTAGCCTGGGCTAGAGATTGTATTAAAATCTAATATGGACAATGCAATATAAAAAGTAAAATTAGGGCTGGGGATATATTATAGGAATAGAATGTTTCCTTTGTATGTTTGATGGCCTGAATTCAATCTGCAGAGGAAGAGACATGGAGAGAAAGAGAAAGACAGACAAACAGACAAGATGGAAAAAAGAAAGAAATATAGAAACAAAGAAAAAGAGATACACAGAGAGAAACAGAGAGATAGACAAAGGGAGACAGTGGAGAGAGAGAGATGCAGAGACAGAGGGACTCTTTCTACTATGTTAGTATATATCAGGAAGTCTACTCTTCRTAGCAGCCATATTTGTAATAGCCAGAAGCTGGAAACAACCTAGATGTCCCTCAACAGAGGAATGGATAMAAAAAAATGTGGTATATTTACACAATGGAATACTACTCAGCTATTAAAAACAATGGCTTCATGAAATTCTTAGGCAAATGGATGGAACTAGAAAATGTCATCCTGAATGAGGTAACCCAATCACAAAAGAATACACAAGGTATATACTCACTGATAAGTGGATATTAGCCCAAAAGTTCAGAATACCCAAGATTCAATTTACAAACCATATGAAGCCTAATAAGAAGGAAGACCAAAATGTAGATGCTTCAGTGCTTTTTAGAAGGGTTAACAAAATACTCACAGGAAGAAATATGGAGACAAAGTATGGAGCAGAGACTGAAGGAAAGGTCATTCAGAGATTGCTCTACCTGGGGATCTATTCCATATACAGAAACCAAAACCGGACGTTATTGTGGATGACAACAAGTGCTTGCTGACAGGAGCCTGATATAGCTGTCTGCTGAGAGGCTCTGCCAGTACCTGACAAATACAGAGGCAGAAGCTCCCAGCCAACCATTGAACTGAGCTGGGGCAGGGGTGGGGATGGATGGACAAGTTGGAGAAGAGACTGAAGGCGCTGAGGGGATTTGCAGCCCTGTGGAGGGAGCAGCAATGTCAACAGATCAGACCCCCAGAGCTCCCGGGTTTTGGATCACCAACCAAAGAATACACATGGAACAACTCWTGTGCTGGCCACATATGTAGCAGAGGAAGGCCTTGTAGGTCATCAGTTGGAGGAGACCTGAGGGTGTTCCATGTCCCAGTGTAGGGGAATGCCAGGGCTGGAGGGCAGGAATGGGTAGGTGAGGGAACACCCTCATAGAGGCAGAGGGAGGGGAAATGGGATAGGGGCTTTCCAAAGGGGAGACCTGGAAAGGAGAAAACAATTGAAATGTAAATAAAGAAAATATCCAATCAAAAAAGAAGAAGGAAAGAAAAAGAAGGAGGAGGAGGAGGAGGAGGAGAAGGAGAAGAAGAAGAAGAAGAAGAAGAAGAAGAAGAAGAAGAAGAAGAAGAAGAAGAAGAAGAAGAAGAAGAAGAAGAAGAAGAAGAAGAAGAAGAGGAAATCTACTGTCTACAACCCAGAGGAGAGCCTCCACCAAGCCCAATCACTCTGAGCCCTTCATGTCAGATCTCAACCTATACAATGGTGAGAAGCAAGTTTCTATTATTTATGAGACACCAGGTCTTCATTGTTTTATTAAGGAAGCTCAAACTGCCTGAGATATTTGAATAATCAAGCATGTTCTGTATACATTTAACTAATGATTCTTATTTCTCATGTGACAGCCATTAAAAAACTAGTGAAACAAAATTCAAACATGTGGGCCTCTGACAATCTGCTTATTCTAGGGAAGGAAAGTGCAGACTGATCCAGTCTAATGCTCCTTCAGTACTTTCCTTCCTCCTCACTTTCCTTTTGCATTCTGGGAATCCTGGTTGACTTGCAGTTTCTCACAGACAGCATGTGCCTTCTCATTTGCCATTGGCATGGTGCTGCTTTTACCTGAAGTGCCCTATTCTAACCCCTCCCCTACTTCCACCTCTCCTGGACTACTCATTTTCAAAATACATCTTAGGTTTCATCTCCTCACAGAAACTCTGGCCAGTCTAATCTGGCTATGTTTTTTCTCATAATGTCCTCATAGCAGGCACTGCCTTTTAACTAAAGCCAATTTATGTCTCTCATTTAAGCACGCTTCTCAGATAGTACAAAATGAGTACCTAGTCAAGTAAACTGGTATAGATGAACTGTAAAATGAGCAATAGTAAAGTCTTTCGAAATGTGTAAAATGTCATAATTCTTCAATATTTCAAAAATGGTGATGTTGTTACAGAGATTTTATGCACTTTTTCCTTTCTCATTTGCATTTGCATATTTCAAATATCATATCAGATTTTCAAATACTTATTCTCTCCTAAGAATGAGGAAGAAAAGAAAGCAAAATATTCACCACAGAAACTTTCTACTGTAAAAATTAGCACACCATGTTAGGTCCTGGAATCTGACCAGCCCTTAAAATTAGTGCTAGGATACTGAACCCATCTTTGCCAGATTTTATTTAATCCACAGCTGCTCTTCATTTCATTTGCTTTTAACTTATCAAACCTGTTTGGGCTATGAAACAGGTCTGAGCCAATCCTACTGTTTAGCTGCTTATAAAGGACGACAGGTGTATTCTGGGTAAAATTACCTTATGCCACAAGTTTCGGCTGTCAATTCACTTGTATTCAGAAGATAGGTTTCCAAGAGCAAGCAGCAATCACTACCCAAGTGTGAAATAGTCAACTTATTTATGGGTAGATATTGTATCATAGATATCATGTACAATAAAAGCTTGAGCTGAATATTTWTTTACTCTTTCACTCACTTAACAAATGCATGCTGAAAACCCACTATGTATGTGCTGGTACTCTGCAATCCCAAAGATTCTCATAGTATAATAATAAACACAGCAATGCTATAAAAATTGCCTACACTGTTTGACATGCCATGCTAGGCCATACATATATCTCAGATCATCTCCTTTATAAAAAAATATCATAACATGTATGCTGCTGCTCCATATTAAGATGCCAACACTTGGACACACTGATTCATCATGCAAGGTGAGAGTGGGCAAACAGCAAAGCCACAGTTTGAATCCAGAGTCCCTAAAACTCGTATGTTCTGTTCTCAAGCATTACTGATACTGCTGCCACTGTATCACTTCCCCAGTCCCGCTCTCTCCTGGACCTATACTGTCCTGCAAAATGAACAGTGTCAAGCAGGGCTTACTTCAAGGGTTCTCGGGTAACAAAAGCTAATGAAATCAAATTAAAATGTTAGGTTTTTTTAATCAGACAACTTTTGAGCATATGGTGATGTTAGTGTTTGATGAATATTAACTGAGGGTAGTTAATGACCAACTATAGTTAATGTGGTTGCACTGCATGACCTTTGAGGTACCTTCCAAGCAACAGAGTCTGTGATTAAAGAGGTGGCTGCATTTAGTCATTCCTAGATTCTAACTCTAGCCTGTGTATTGTAAAGGAATCACATTTTGTCAGGCTATTTTCATAGTAATACACTGGGCTAAGTAAGACACTTAAAAAGAAGAGGTCACTCACAAAAGAGTGGTCAGGAGGGACATGCGTTAGCTCTAATTGGATTTCATGTCAATAAAGAACTAAAGATTAAAAGTACACAGCTGATACATCACTTGGCATAATGGAAGGACCACAAAAGGAAAAATATTAATTTGCCTAATTGTGTAACTAACTCATAAGCTCTYCTAAAATGCTCAGTTATGCTTTTCTAAACCCAATGTATCAAAAATTCTTCAGAAGACTTTGGTCCAGTCAGTTTGTAGGAATTTGATTGGTGCAGACAATTATGGTTGATTTTGAATATACTCAAAACGGTAATTCTTGGACTTCAAGCAAATGTCTTTTGTTCTGTAATCTCAACTCCCACACCTCACCTGCTTAGACATATTTCCTCATATCCCATGATCAAGAATGCATGGACAATGTTCCTCCTAGTGAACTTACTAGGCTGGTTTYCTGGGTTATAGAATATTTCCAACCCAAAGGCCACTCATTGCCAACAGAAAGCAGTCTCCTTTGTAATTAACAAGAAAATATAACAACAAAAAAAACCTAGATAATATTCCAAGATTTTTTACCATTTTCACCAGATTTTTGACCTTATTTGCAATTCCATGAACTTAGAGTTAAAGTACAAATCCTATACTGGGATTAAGTTTTGTTTAAAATACTGATCAGTGGAAAAGAATTATTCTAGATGTCCCCAAATTTGAGTTGCTATAACATACCATGAGCCAAACTCCATTTATGCAAAAAAACATTCATTCTGGGCTTCATGGCAAGGAATGACATATTGTGCTTCAATTCATATCCTTAATGTATCTTTTCCCCTGTTGGAAACAATATTTTCACAGGAATTTTGGAGCTGGGTCAACCAGTGATTTAAATTATATTTAAACAGGGTCCTGATGTTTTTTAAAGGAGTATTCATAGCAAACCAAGCAACATGCTTACATAAGCCAGGAAAGGTTGTAGCAACAATATGATCATGCTATAATCATTGCCATTTAAGAAAAATAGAGTTTGTATGAACAGAACCAGAGAGTTGACTAACTGTTTAGGCTTCAGATGGAAACACTCCAACTAAAATCTGCCTGGTGATTAAAGTGCCGACCTTGAGAAACACAAATCTCACTCCAGAGCCTACCTCTGTCACTCACTGAGTGACCTTGGCCATGTTACAGAGCTCTCTCTTTCCACAAGTCTACCTCTTAGAACTATAATGTGGTTTCAATGTGCTAATGTATTTAGACATTCTCATTCCCCTGCTTGGCACATAAAAATCACTCCATAGTGTATGCTGGGTTTTATTCATTCAAATGGCTATTGAAAGTCTACAATTGTCAGAGACAGAAATGTGTAAAGCAATAATCAAGAAAAATGACACAGTGATGAGAAATGGTTTTTTGGTTTTTTTTTCTTTTTGGAAAACAAGTTTTTAAGTTTTGTGTTTTTGTGTGCTCTTAGATATTTTGGGGATAGATGCTCTTTTCTTGGTAGCTTGCATGCATCCTGTCAAGATGAAAACAGCACCTTTGGAAACCAATGTGTCTCTGCAATGAGAAATCTTTGTTCAAGTACAAGCTTTAGTTTTCAGTGTCTGTAGAAGACAGGAGACAGGATCTCCTTGAGACTCTGCTTCTCACTATGCTCACTTAGGAACTTTATCTCTGAGACAGCACAYGCAAAGGCTTATGATTCATTTAGAAAACAAAAAACTCTGTATGTGCATGTATGGGACACAGAATGTGCTGAATTATAACACACACAAATATAATTATTTATTAATTCAATTTAGCATATTATGTATTATATTTATATTATACAGAGAGAATATAATATATAATTTAGAATCTATTTAATTACATATGCACAATTATATATACATATATGTACATTATGTTTTCAGAGCTGCCTCTAATCCTCTTAATCTCTTCAGATGTCCATGATATGATCTCAGTAGTCACAAGGCTCATAAATAACAACGTGTGTCTCTGGTAGCCTTAATTTCATTACTGTTCCAGTATGTATCTTTTGTTTCCACAACTGACCTGTGGCAGAGGAAAATAAGCCAATACAAATTAACTATTTTATCCGAAATGTCACTTAAAGACATTTAGATGGACACTTTATTTTGACAGGATGCATGCAAGCTATCCAAGAAAATAGTATGTATTATTTAGTATACAAACATGAATAAATGGTAATATATTTAATTATGTATACATAATATACCCTGTGGCTGCTGAGAACCAAACCTGTTCTGCCTGAGCAGCCATTATTCTTAATGCCTGAGCCATCTCTCAGGCACCAATACATACAAATTCTTCCACTTTGCGAATGAGGATCCTTGAGGTATGTACTTTGAACCCTGTACTTCTATGCATTCTATCTGTCTGTGGCAGATAGAACCCACTACACGGGATTTAGTAGTAAGTGAATTGTATGATAACATCCTCACCTTGAACATCCATTATATGGTCCTAATAAAATGAAACTTCTGACAATGTTGTACTTGGTGCATGGATTTGATATCAAAGGAATTTCAGAACACATTTTATTACATTTTGAGTTGTGAATCTGGTTTCTTTTTTGACTTTGAATAAAACACATCTTTCATTCTCATGCCATGGATAAAACCCATTCAGAATCATGAAATGATTTAAGCATGCTACACTGAGCACCAAGTTAATAAAGAGACAGTGGGGTCATGTATGTTCTTAACATTGTTTATTTAAATTAGTTTTGAGACAGAACAGGGAAATCCATCTTCCACAGTTAGAGTGGCCATTCTTCATTCTCATAAATGAACAATAAGAAAACAATCTCTCCTAGCCTCAGCTTCCTCATTCACAAAATAAGATTCTTAAACTGAAATAGATACCAGTGCATTCTGTTTCATAGGCAGAGTGTGTCTTTTTAATCCCTCAGCTAATGATTACCTTTTAAATTATCCAAAGAACGGGAAACCAATTTTTATTTAAAAATTAGTGTGAGTATATACATGGAAAAAGTGTACTGTGAATGAATGTTTGAATTGAGATTTGGAAGTCTATTTTAAAAAGTTTGTGAACTAAGTGCGAATAAACACATACAAAATTTTATTTCAAGTGAACTGACTAGGTGGAATAATTATACAAAATATATGCAAATTAATGACGAAAATTTTACAATTGGAATTATATAGCTGTAAATCCTAGGCTCATGACAGTGCCAGGGATAGATTATTACAAACTCTTTTGGGCCAGCCTTTATTGTCAAAGGACAATACATACTTGTTGCACTGTTGAAAAGATCAGCACCACATCATCTGGCATGGGAACTGGTTTATTGAACACCTGCAAATAGTACCTGTGTGCTGATCCTGCCTACAAGTGTATCTGCTGAGGATAAGAAATTCTGGGTTCACCAGAAGCAACTGTGACTTCAGTAAACAGGGATGCCTCTTGGAAATATGTTCTTCACCATGATTATCAGCTTGCACTCACATTTATATGCAAATCCCATGTCTGTCATGTGTTGCTTACTTACTTACACTCTGAGAAATGCAGTCTTTTTCYTCCTAACTAGAYCGCATGAGGTTCATGAAAGAAAGTATAGCACAACCTCTAGTATGTAGCAACCTAATAAATGATAGTCATTTTAGCACACTTATAATCTTCAAGCTTGGAATAGTCAAAAGAATGAAAATGAATGTCAATCAATATTTCTGGAGAAACAAATGAGAAAACGAATGCTCCTTGGTTGTTGAGCTGCACCCAGACTCTCAAAGTCTTCTGGGAGTGAGGCAGGTCCTGGGATCCCACAGCTTCCTATGGAGGCACTTCATTTTCAAAGGCGTCTTTCTTGACATGTAAACAATGCCCAGTAAACCTCTCGTGTTCTTTTTATGGAAGCAGCTAGCAACTAGGGATTGTACGTGGTTTTTTTCAACACTAAGTTATAAAACTGTTTCATGACACTTTTCTTAGCTATTCAGTCAAATGGGGGTGCTCAAAAAGGAGAAGATGGGGCTGAAAGCTTTAGGAAATCTAAAATGAAGTTGAATCAGCTCCATGTGTATTCTTCAACTAGCTATACAAAGAAGACCTAAAATAGTGTTTACTTGATACGCAAACATGTTTCTAAATGTACGCAAGACGTTAAAAGAATAAAAATGAACAAACCAGCATTAAAAATTTATACTTCACTGGATAATCTATAGGATCCAAAACTAACAAAAATTTTATTGCTAAAATCTTTAAATACAATTAAATCATTTTAGACCAACATTTAATCATCAATTATGTGTGGGCTCCCTCTGCTGGATCTTCACTCTCTGAATACTGGGAGAGGTTTGGTACCATACAGTTAGTTACCTAACCAAATACTTTACTCATGGTGTTGCAATCAAAATAAAACGTCCATGCACAATCTCAAGCCCAAGGTTCAATATTTTGTCAAATGATGAAGTTAAAATCCGTTGTAGTTGTATTTTTCATCCGCATTGAAAAAAACAGGGCTTTTATTTGGGTTTGGGTCAGAGTGTAAGTGTTTTGAGTGCTTTAGTTTATCTTTTGAAAGGATGTAGATGCTCTTTGTAGAGGGGTCACATGTGGTCCATGGTGCTGGTTGCCAGGGCAACCATGTCTTCTGTCTGTACATGTCAAGACCAGTTACTTCTTTGGAGACAACTGGACTGTCAGATGGAAGGAAACAGAAAAAATGCAAATTATGAGCTGGCATTGCTTCAGAAAGGTGTGGCTATATGCAGCTAACTCGGAAGCATCTTCATATCCATACAAGTTTCTTCAATGTTAATAATATTTCCATTGTTTCCCTCTCTCAGTCCAGTCTGGTGAGTGCTCAGCTGCTTCGTCCCTTTACCACAGAGGCTGCTTTATTTGCTGAGCTTGGAAAAGGATGTGAGAACAAGAATGTTCATTAATAGAGTTAGAACTTTTCTCTATCTAGTGCCACAAGCTATTAACCCAAAACACTGTTAAACTGTTATCTTTCCAATTATCGAATAAAGTTTTCTCTTCAAGAATATGGCACAGTGATCCTGAATTCGGGTACTATGCTCTAACAATTGTTGGAAGAGACTCATAATTAGGATAAGTTTCACTTTAAGATCAGCAAAATCTTGGTTGGCTTTGCCATTAAGAAGAATAAAATTAAAATGTTTTACTTTAGACCAGACTCTGACTTGGTCCTTCTAACATAGTTTTTTATAATGAGATGTCCAAAATTAAATTTTGCTTTTCATCAATTTATGCAAAGTACAATTTATGTGTGAAAATTTACAGGTTTTATGCTTTATTGTTATTATATTACTAATGCTTTTGCGTAGTTGAGACCAGAGTATGGCTATGTCTCCTAGGTTGCTTGAGYCAGCTATTTTCCTGTCTCAGTTTCCCAAATGTTGTAATTATAGGCATGTGACACTATCCTGGTTTATTTATTTAACTTTTATCACAAAGTTTCCAAACACATTTAACAAGATAAAGTTTACATCATAGATAATACAACTCCAGTATCAAGCACAACCACAAAATATATCAATGGTTGTAAAATGAGCCTTTTAAAATATCTTCACAGAGTTTCATAAAGTGAAAGGTGCCATTGATAATCGATGTCACTTTCACTGATGCAYTGGACAAGCTAGGTGTTGAGAGATGCAGGTAAGGGCTGGTATCCAGTTCTGGATCCAAGTGCTAATGTCAGGTACATAAATGCCAAGGCTCTGTTCTGCCAGACAGGATTTAGGAGCCTCATGAGACTATTGATTACTAAGAATGGGAAAGAGCTCAAATTGTAGGTGTTCTGTAAGTATAGAGACACATGGAATTTTAAAGCGACAGTACTCAAAATAGATATAAAATAGTTTATAATCCTAAAATGATAATATTAAGAACACACTGAGTTAAGTAAAATATGTAAAAAATAATGTCATCATTTTATTTAACTTGGAACCTTAAAACTGCTTTGTTTTGCACAGCGTTAGACGGGATGGTTCTAATTGTTCTCATAAAGGATATCCTTCARAGGAATCATAGAAGGCAGAGGTTAGAGYGGGWAGACTATAGAAAGAGTGCTGGGAAGCATCCATAATTAGTTGAGTGCATTAAAAGTAGGGAAACTGGTGAGAGATGAGGGAGTGGTCTGGGACAAGAGTGTGGAAGAATATGGTCAGTCATGTGTTGCAGAGAGCCAGGGAGAAGGAGGAGGTTATGTTTGCTAGAGAGGGAGCCACCGGCCATTGAACTTGTGACAGAATAGTTGTAGTGGGAACCAGTTCGAAAACCAGCTAGGGAAAAGAGTCAAAATTATTATTTCAAGAAAGTAAAAAATGTGAGTGTTAGTATGGTTAGGGGAAGAAACCTGTGGCGGGGTAAAGACAAAATCATTAAGATCCCCAATAMCAGTTTTCCAAATAATTCACTTAGGCAAGATTTGGAGTATACTGTAAAGGTTGTTACAAAGAAGAAAACAAACTTCTAGATGTGTTACTAACCATTCTATCTATAATGTCTATGCAGATCTAAGGTTCTACACTGTGTTATCTGTTTTCTCTGAGATGGTACAGTCTCAGAGCTACCAGCAGGAGGCTGAGTGTGTGTGTTTTACACCCATGAGGGGATTAGGATAGTCACTGGAGAGGGAATCACTTTGAAAAMTAAAGGGCTGGGAAGAAAGCATTAGTGAGGGGAGTGGATTTGGGGTACTCTGACATGATTCTGCTTCCAGGGAGCTTAGACTTCTGAGACTTACCCAATGATATCACTCACAAAGAAAATGGAGATAAGGGAACCTTTTGTTRTTGTTTCAATATAAATGAAATTGTAGAAATCTCTTATGGGCTGGTAATATTTTKTCTCCCCAAAGTTAATATTCAGATGCCGTAACCCCAAATGCAGTTATATTTGGAGATGTTACCTAAGGCATTAATCAAAGATCCAGAAGAGTTTTGGACTATCCTTAGGGAAAGAGACATCAATGTTCCTCCCTCTTTCCCTTTCTTCTTCCCTCNAAAAAGAGATGGCAATTACTATATATGCATGCAAACATTCTTTATTGTTTGTGCTTAGCTAGATTTCTCCCTGCTTCTATAATTCAGGACCCCTTGCCTAAGGAATAGTGTCACTTGCAGTGGCCTAGGTCTTCCCACATCAATTAACTTAATTAGAACAATCCTCCACAGACATGCCACAAGCCAACAAAAACTAGGCATCCTCATTTCTGCTCTTTTCACCAGGTGAYTGTAAGGTATGCCAAGTTCACAAGTAAACCAAAGCATCACATTCTATTAACAATAATATCCTAGGCACCTATGAAAAAAGTCTCAACAGCTTCTCCTATTTTTCCCCACTTTGCCTGGTACCCATGATGTCCTCTGATGTCCCACTGCCTTTCCCACTGGCTCGTAAATCATGTAACTTCTGCAAGACTGTAACTAGAGTGAATACCTTCTTCTATAGCTCTGAAGCCATAGTCATAAGTTTAACTGTATCTTTCACTAAGGTATTTTCATGATCTTGCTGATAGATTTTCTTTTTACTCTCTCCTTACTTTCCCCCCATAGAATTCTTATAAGACATATTGGTTCTTCTCAAACTCCTACCATCTTTCTTCTCTCTCTCTCTCTCTCTATCTCTCTCTCTCTCTCTCTGTCTCTCTCTGTGTGTGTGTGTGTGTGTGCATGCGTATGTGTGTGTATGTACATCTTTATGCATCTTCTTGCATGCATTTAGGTAAAATATGTGGGTACACATAAACATGTTTGTGCATGAATGGAAACCTGAGGATGATGTTGGGAATTTTCTCCATCCCCTTTCTACATTATTCACTGAAGAAGATTTCTCAATCAGTAATATCACGAGTCTTGCTWGCTAGCTTAATTCTGGAATCGAGTCCCTATAAGCGTATGGGAAACATTTAACTGYAGAGCCCTCTCCCCAGCCCCAGACACATTTTAGTCTCCTTAATTAACAGCAACCACAATTATTAAGATGCCTTTTGTTTGTTTGCTTTAGAACTATTATCTCTTAAATGTCTGTGGCAGCAAAGTATTGATAAATATTCTAATTGGCATATAGGGATGGCTTATAGAGGTTAATTAATTAATTAACTTATTTGTGTGCGCTTATATGAGAACATGTACACACATATACAAGCATGAGCACACACATGCTATGGGAACATGTGTGCAGGTGCCCACAGAGGTCTGAAGAGYGAGTCCTATCATCTGGAAATAGGTAGTTGTAGGATACCTGCTAAAGGTTTTTGTAAGTTACCTGCTATAGGTTCAGGAAACTGATTTCTATTACTCTGCAAGGCTAGAGCTAAAGGGGTAAAGGGCACCACAAGAATACAGCCCACAGAATCAACTAACCGGGGCTCATAGGGGTTCCCAGACATYGAAGCAACCATTGGTGATCCTGTATGGGTCTGACCTACGTCATTGGCGTATATGTTATGGTTGCGTAGCTGAGCATTACTGTGGGACTCCTAACACTGTGAGTGGGGCATGTCTCTGACTCCTTCTGCTCTTGGGAACCATTCCCTCCTACTGGGTTGCCTCATCCAGCCTTGATTATTAGGACTTGTTATGCCATGTTCAGTTGATATCCCTGGGAGACCTGCTCTTTTCTGAAGGRAAACAAAGGAAGAGTGGATATAGGAAAGAGGGGAGTTGAGGGGGGCAGGACTGAGAGGAGGAGAAAGAAAGGCAACTGTGGTCTGATGTAATATATGAAATAAGAATAATAATAACAATAACAACAGCAACAACAATAACAATAATAGAATGCAGTATTAATCACTTAGCCATACCCTTAGCCCTAAGGAAAGTTTATTAAGTTAATAAATTCATATGAACGTCATGGAGTACCATATCAAAGATAGAAAGATAATACATTCTGATGTATGTGTATGGTATTCATATGTGCGTGCGTGCATAATTGAGAAGGGGATGAATGTACATAGATGTGAAGGTGAGAGATCAGCGTCTTCCTTAGCCACTGTCCACCTTACATTTCGAGACAGAGTCACTAAACTTGCTGCTCACCTGTCTCCACTTTCCCACTGCGGGGATTACAGCCAAGTCTGATTTCACATGCTCTAAGGAGATCCTCCTTCCACTGAGAGTGCTTTCCAGCAGYGATCTTCCCAGCCCCCACTGTATGATGGTTACTATCCACTCTTTCACACTAACCCACCGGCATTTCTTTCCTGACCAAATGACCTTGTTGACTCGTTTAAATAAAAGGATGCCAACTATTTAGAGGGCACTGGGTCTGAGGTTGGGTTCAAAGTTTGTCCTAACTTTTATTCATTGTGGGATACTTACCAGGAATAACAACAACTTGCCCTCCCTGTGTCTCCAGGGAGATGGATTTGGCTTTTGGAAGTCACAGATACACTGGAGACAGAGAGAAACAGAAGAAATATTTCRGTGTTATATTTTCAAGGAGAACATATTTACTGAGAGACAAATCWRCAGAATAGAAAGAGTGAACTGAAAACTAGTACTTCTGTTTTTAAAGTTACAAAAATGTTATAGGRCCAACAGTGCTAGTGAGGGTAGTATACAGAGAAGAAATAAGTAACATTTTCTATGGACAAAGAGACAGAATTTTAGAACACTTTTGGGAGAGAAAAATAAGCTAGAGTTTAACTTTCAAGAAAATACTTGCTTAGAGACTGAAGAAAGGCTCCGTGTTTATGAGCACTTGTTCTCACAGATGTCCTGAGTTCAGTTCCCAGCACCCACTCAGTGCCACATAATCACCCCAACTCCATTGCTAGGAAATTTGACATGCTCTTCTGAAAATTCTAGGGAATGAGTGAGGTACATGCTTGGTATACATACTTACATGCAGGCAAAACACACCTTCATTTAAAATRAAATAAATCTAAGAAATTCTTTAAAAAATATGTATTTCGTTAATGTTAATAAAATTATTGACTGTATTGTGAGAGCAGATGAACTCAATTTTTTYGAAAAGTAAGATGGCTTATAGAGTAATAAAAATAGATTGCACATGCCACCAACACAGCAAAAACAGATGGATTATGGGGTGCAAACTATTGGCAGAGAGACAAAGATTGTACCTAGACACAGACCTGGCCGGAGCCCATACAATCAAACAAACTCTAGTTCTGAGGTGGGAAAGGAGAGGCTARTTTTGAAGTTAGAATAAGACAAGGTAACAAAGACAAGYTTGTAGAAGAGGGGAGGTGGGATTTCTTAGTTACAATMGAGTCATGTTTAAATCCTCTTGCTCYTTTATCTGGTTATAAAAACAAACATGCTTARGAGATATGCCTGAACGTTCCTTCACATGGAGAGCAAGCAACTTCGGTTCAAAAGA
Source organism: Apodemus speciosus (assembly GCA_002335545.1). Classification (NCBI taxonomy): domain Eukaryota; kingdom Metazoa; phylum Chordata; class Mammalia; order Rodentia; family Muridae; genus Apodemus; species Apodemus speciosus. The sequence goes on from BDUI01011521.1 coordinate 55,697, forward strand.
GGACACAGAGGCAAATGCAACAGCAATAAGAGAACTGACGACAGATTTGAACACAAATTCCCACATGTTAGAATAAATCTCCGTTCAAGTGGAAATCATGGTATCTGGTTACTGGAAAAGTTTTTGTGGCGACAGTATAAACCCCTGGAAGGTTACTGTCTTACCCAGTGACTAGCAAGGAAGGCAAAGACTATATTCTTAGTTAGACATGCTGGATTTTAAAACCACACACACTAATACTCAAAGTTCCTCAAACTAAGAGAGACAGAAATGTACTGTGGGAGTCCTRTCAAAAGAGAATAGTTTTAGTCAATTAGGCTTATGTCAAAGACAAAGTGATTAGTAACTTATCTCCTAAGACATTAAATATGATTTTTTATTAAAACTAATATTAAAATGGAATTGAAAATTAATTTAGTCCAAGYATTACCTTTGCTGAGTCAAAATTCAAAAAATAATTGCTCAGTCACTGAGATGGAAATCAATTTGGCGTCASGATAATCCTTAGAAACTGTAAGATTCCAGAAACTTCTATAAGATGGTGGTTAATATAACCATTAAAATGTTAGTATCAAGCAAGTCTTTCCACTATAGGAGACTAGTACACACTCTCCATATAACAAATAGCCTCACAATTGATATGCCTTCATAGCCATCTGTGTACCATGCTATTATGTGATACCTGCTAAACACAGAAGTATCATGGTGCATTCTAAAATCTGAATGTTAATTCTGCTACMACTCTCCTTATTTACTCTGCAGTATCTCATATACTATAGCAAACACTCACAAAGTGAAYGAATTTKCTAAATAATTTATATTCACATACATGTACACTRGGTGTCAGACTCCATAATTATGAATCTTAGATCCTTGTAAATATTGTAATTTAGATTATGAATACATAGGCATTGKTAAGGAAAATAATCCAYTGTAGTCACACATGGTCCTGTCTTTSGGCGTATCATTTTAGATGAGACAGCTTTGGGATTTTTCTACTGTTATTCATCTTAACAGTGCTTTTAGATACATACTGAGCAGCAGACCAYCATTCTCAGCAGCCGGTGGTTCTTGAGCTGTGCCAAAATTAAATGTATTTTTTCTATAAGTTTAAACATTTGAAAAGGGGAACACAATTTCATCAGAGTGAAAATTTAAAATCTGAAATGTTTAGAGATGTGAATGTCAACACACAGAGCTTGAGGAAGCTGCTCTTCATTAGGCCGAAGTCAGGAACAAACCCAGCTGCTTCCTCAAAGCTCTGATGAAGTGAGAKGTTTCTCTTTTTTAAACAGATTCTATTTAATCCTAGTAAACCATTTACAGTCACTCTTTCAAAGAGTGCTCTTTAAATACAATTGAATTATCCTAAGGGAAGTTAGAGGAAACCTCTCAGTGTGATTGCACCAGGCCAACATTTGAACATAACCATGTACATGCAACTGGATATATGCAGGGGATTCCTAAGGAACAAAGGGAGTTGCCACRTTACACCTCAAAAATCAATTGAATTGCTGTATTTTAATCTTCAAGCTGTYCAGAATCATGTCTTTCAAAAAGAATCCTTGAARGAATAAGATCATTTGCACAATTAAACATGATTCTCAAAGGCATTTAAAGTGTCCATTACAACCAAGTTCATTAAAGCTATGATGTGAAACACAGAAAAACTATAATAAGTTCATAATAAATTTCAAATGGTTACTTTATGCAACATAAGTGGATGTGTACTTAAGGATTCAAAATTCTGGCTGAGAAAGGAACAGGATATTCTAAGTCTGTGGTCTCAAGTATGAACAGTTTCGGAGAAAGTTGAAAGATGTGAACTATCTGAAGGGCAGCCAAGATTGTCATGCAAATAAWTCTTCATGAGCAAATTCAAGAAAACAGGCGAATTGCAGTGCAATGCTAGCCATGTTAAAACTAAATGCAATTTTAAATACAGTCACCCTAAGCAAAAAGTCAGGATAATCATGTTTTGTTGTTTGTGTTCAAGGTGATCACATGAAGATAGTTTGAAATTCTACTATTTTTGGATTTTTTTTCCAAACAAACTGGATCATTAGACAAAGTAAACACATTTACATATCAAGCGTTCAAGAAAGAATGACATGGAAAACCCCATTCCTGATTCTCACCATCATTTTGAAATAGAAGTTCAAACTAGAAACTTTGTCTGCAGTGTGAAATTAAAATAACCTTCCTATAAGTTTCAAAAATTGTGAAAAATAAGTAATTTTAAATTTCTTAAAATGTCTGTATTCAAACTTATCTTGATCCTTGTACAAAAGTGACCATCATTTATTTGTATAGTGTCTGTTAAAAGTGTGCGAGATGTGCAAGTCATATGTGCAGTGATGAACATTTTCCAAAGAAGACTGAATAGAAAAAGCCAATCTTGAAGGGGGAAATAGGGAAAATGGAAGGGGAGAGTCAAAGTCTTGAGTGTGAGCTAAAAGGAACCATCCCAAAGAAACATCACTCTCCAATTAATAAAGGTGGGGCATCCATATTCAAAATCCAAATTACCAATTTTAGTAGATACCATCCCTGTTTTGAATTTAGCTGACTTGTAGTTTCACAATTAGACAGATCCTAGTGTGTGTGCTCACGTGTGTGCGCTCTCTTGTGCACTCACATGAACACACTTCTATCTACTGATGACTTTCGGAATTTCCTCAATACTCAGAGGCTTAAATATAGACATTTTTATGAAATTCCTTTCTCCAGGTCAGGAGTTGGGCAATTTCTGCTGAGTCCTCTTGTTTCCATGTTCTAATAGACAGCTTAAACAAGTCTTATAGGTCTAAGCTTCATTTCTAGGTGTGGTGTCCTGGAAGCTTGCTTACATGAGACTGAAACTCTAGTGTTGTTCTCATAATCATGGAGTCTTCATAGAGTTGGGATTGTTACACATGGATATGCAAGTTTCTTAGATATGGAGGGTTTCCTGGCAGAAGATTTAAAGTTTCAAGTCCTCCTCTGGCCTAATCTGATCATCCTAGAGTTTCACTTCAGTACATCCTATTGGGTTATGCTAGATATCCAGCCCATTCCAGATACAAAGAAATGGGGCTTGTTGYTGTGTCTCAACAAGAGGAGTAGCCAAGAATTAGTAGCCATTTTTAATTTTCCATACACATTTATAACAAAAGATACACTAGAGACCCAAATCTAAAAGGTACCTATTTTGTTAATGCTTTCTTGGTGTTTATGGAAAATGGAGTTTTTAGTAATATGTTTTAAAAACAGCTATAATTATAGTTATTAACTTATATCATGTCTTATTCAGGGTTTTTATTCCTGCACAAACATCATGACCAAGAAGAAAGCCAGTAAGAAACATCCCTCCATGGCCTCTGCATCAGCTCCTGCTTCCTGACCTGCTTGAGTTCCAGTCCTGATCTCCTTCGATGATAAACAGCATTTTGGAAGTGTAAGCTGAATAAACCCTTTCCTCCTCAACTTGCTTCTTGGTCATGATGTTTGTGCAAGAATAGAAAGCTTGACTAAGACAATCGTTTAATAAAATTAATGTTATAGAAACTTACTTTTAGGAAATGGAAATATCAACGCCTGAAATGTCTTGATTTGGGATGAGTTTTTGAACTATTTGGTGTGTGTGTGTGTGTGTGTGTGTGTGTGTGTGTGTGTGTGTGTGTGTGTTGGAAGGATAAGTAA
>BDUI01011522.1:45519-60088 GCA_002335545.1 Apodemus speciosus
TTTTTTTTTTGGCCACCAATACCTGGGCTGCTGCTCACACTGGTGCCTCAGGTGGGCTACTTTATGAAGAACTGTCAACAAGAAGTGTGTCCAGGCTGAAGTCTAGGCTATGCCTAGGATGCCAGGATGAAGTCTTTGCAGATATGTATCTTGGCACAGGGTTGTACTCACTCAAAGAGACAGTTCTTTTCAATTAGTATGAAGGCATTTTATGATGGTGGCAGCTTTGGGAATCACTACCAGATAGTGACTTTTTACTTCAGATCTTGGCTTTTTTAGTTAATGGCTATGTGATTTTGAGATTGTTGTTAACTTCTCTGGCCTTAATTTCTTTTCCAATGAAATGAAAAAAATACTCAATTACAGTGTTCACATAAAATTATTATACAGTGACATTGTACATACAAAATATTTGAAAATGCACAAAATGATCAAAGATTTTATCAATTCTGTTGAAAGAATGAAACAGTTTACTTAAGGTTGTAAATTTCTAGCAGTTTCACAGTCATTCATTCCTGCCTATTTTGCATGAAGATAAGGGCCCAAAAGGCAAATATCAGTCTCTACTCTAAAGGAGCTTGCATCTGATTAGAGATGAGCAGTTCTATGGATTCATGTAGCTCAAAATTAGCTTACTATCACATTATCGCTAAGGAACTGAMTAGGAGAATTTATTTCAGTCAGTGATTATCACAGCTCTTAAATGCAACTGTTCCTCCCCCCTCCATTTCTACTGCTCAAAACTTATCTATTGCTACAAAGAGACCACATTGTCCCACTTTTGTATAACTTTAGAGGAAATAGTTTCTACTTAGTATTTATTAATGCTACCATATGTATTTTCAAAAATTTACAACATAATCAAAATTTTCAGGTAGTTAGTATGACCAAAATATAGAGACAAAAGTAATAAAACTAATAGCAGCACACCCACGTCRTTGCACACATGTTAAGAGAGTAACAAACTACTTTTTACAATTTGAACTTAAGACACACTTGGTGAAGTGGAGCCCATACTTCATACTTCTCAAGAGGCCAAGAGACTGAGACTAGATAGGCCATGGGCCCTAGGGAAAGCAGGCTACTATTTTTATGCTAAAGGAACAGAGCATTAAAATAAATTCTAATGACATGTTGCTATTCCCATAGATAAACTATTACTCAACCCTCACTAAAGGAGCTTCCTGCAGTTGATGGTAATTAGCAAAGGGATCCTCAGCTGGACAATCTGCAGAGAATAAAACTTTGGGTGCTCAGCCCTAAATGAGATGTCTTCATCAAACGCCTGATCAAACCCATCAGAGATCTATATAGAAGAGGAGGTGAAAATATTGTTAGGAACTAGAATTGTTATATAACTTTAAGAAACAGTGTCTTTCATATACAAGAGGATTGATACTCATTTGAATTCACAGAGACTGTGACATCATGCAGAACACTTRCACAGGTCTAAGCAGATAAAATCCCAGCACTGAGAAGAGGAGATATTCCCACACTAAGAATCTATTTACAATTAATACCCGCTGGAGAAGAGAAAATCAATTTCGTTTAATGGAGTATCAATGGGTTTATCAACCAAACTCTAGTACTGGCCCGTGTCTAGGAGTTTTTGGCTAACCCAAATGGGACTCCATTATTATTTTGTTGTTGTTCAATTTTGCTTTGTTTTGATATGTTTTGTCTTACTGATTTTCTTTTAGCTTGTTTTGATTTTTTGACACACACATGTATATACACATGCATATGTGCACACACATATGTACATATCTATGTATATAATCTAGAAGGAGTGATAGAAAATATGATCAAAATATATTGAAAAAAGGTTTTAAGTAAAAATGTCCAGGGTTTTGTAATACTTAACTACTCATTCACTTATTTGAAACTTGCTTAATTTAAACTTTATGAAAATCAAAATATCTCTTATGCCTAATTTTGCTGTCTTTACAGCCAGAGCCAGTTAATCATGTTAGTTATCATTTTTTGGGCAATGAGTGATCATTGCCTATTCTTCATAAAGTCCACATTGTAGTTAGAAGGATATTTCTAAGAGATATTCTATTTTTGAATTTTAATTTTTTTGCTTAATACCCCTCAGTTGTTCCCTATGACTTTTCAGGTTAACATGCTACCATTTTATAGCCACAATAGTACAAATATCTTACCAAGCATCTGTATGACAAGAACTTCAAATCTCTGAAAAATGAAATTGAAGATCTCACAAGATGCATGGAATCACCTTTAATGTTCACTGGTAGACAAGTGGACAAAGAAAACATGATTTATGTACATACAGTGTAATATTATTGAGCTTTAAATATTAGATGAAAGAAGTGTGTTATTTTAACAGTATCAGTTAGCCTGGAAAACATAATGCTAAGTAAAATATTTAGACACAAAAAAACCCAAAACCATATAATACCATGTGTATGAGGAAATAAAGAATCTGCAATAGAAGCAGAGATGAGAGTTGCCAGGTGTTATAGGAAGGGAGAAATTGGTGATATCCATGAAATATTTCAAAGTATTTTTTTGAGATGCATGCAGAGATAAAAGGAAAATCATATATATATATATATATATATATATATATATATATATATATATGACTGTAGGTAACAATAGTTTATAGTTAAAACTTTCTAAGAGAGTCAGTCTCATGTTACACATCTCCCCCTGTCTTTCCATCACACACAACAGAGGGGAGGAACAAACTTTTGGAGCTGATTGGTACATCATATATGTGAAGTATGATAATAGCCCCCAAAATGTATGCTTATCTTCATGCTTCCAATTATATTACATTGCATATATGAAGTTTTGTGTGTAAGTTATACTTCAATAAAGAGGTTAAAATGAAGAGTTTTTATTTTAACTAAGAACTCATTTCCACCATTTATTGCATTCATGTTCGCTAAATTTAAATGCTATTACTGGTCTAATCTTTTGACATGCTGAGTACTAATGTGTTGGAAGAAAGRGCAATTGTGCTGTCAAAAACCCCAAATTTAAATGAATTTTCACCTTGTATATTAGTTTGACAATATATAATGAAAAATTTAAAATGACAATTTTGAAGTTTATTGTTATGCAAAAGTAATGTAGAGTTAGGCAACTCAGAGTCAGTTCTTTAATGTTATTGTCACAAGTGAGTTAGGATCCTTTCTTTACCCTCTCCCATTCTATCTTTAATATTATACAAGATGGTTGTTTTTATATTACTGCAAGCTTGTAGTAAAAGGTGACAGGGGAATATATAAATTGAATTCTTAATCCTCTCCTATAAGAAGCCTTGTTTACTTATTATTGGCACAGCCTTAGTTATCAGGAGAAATTTAGCTGCAAGAGAAGCTGGGGAATATTGTATTTTAGTTGGTATGCTCCCCGACATACTGATATAAAAAAGAAAAAAATCAATCTTGACTTTTTAATTCTACCAACACATTGTTAGAACATCTAGTGAAAGTTGATAGTTTTGGGATAAGTCACAAATTTACTATGAGCAAARTAGTAAGGAACTGGATTCACTTTGTATAGATAAATATTTGAAAACATGTCACTGCCCAAAGTCATTTCTTTCTCTTTGTTTATATACATTGGACCAATCCAATCTGGAGGGCAATGGTTATGTGTATGAATGTGTAATACTCTAAGCTTTTTAAATTTTATATCTGGTTGTATAAAAATAGATTTTTCTTTGAGCCATGATAGTTTTTCAAGAGATTTCTAGTATTCTTTTAAGAATAAAACTTACCTTACACATTTGAGAAAACCTTTAAAAGTCTATATATAGTCATTCATAACCCAGTAAGTGTGAATTGTTAGCCGTATGGCAAAGTCTCTRCCTTTGCAGTTCCTTTCAAGGCTACACTGCTTTTGGGCTTGTGGAAGAATGACATACTCAAGTCTTCCCCCTTTGTCTGCTTCAATCTTACTGCTCTAAAACAAGGTAGTATGGTATCCTATCTGATTTCCTTACCTCTTAGTGAATGTACTTTCACATGTGATTAGCTGTGGAATTGATGTTTCTATGCAAAGATTGCTGAGAGTTTTTCATCTTGTTACCATTTTCTTTGATTCTCAGACAAAGAAATATAATGCAGAACAAACCCTTAATTACAGCATTAATTTTGTACATTTCTGTGTTTCAATATAATTTATCAGTATTTATACCCTTTCAGATAGCAATTTGGCAGTTCTACATGGCAGAAATATTAAAATTGTGCTCTTTGGTTAAATAATTTCTTCTTCTGAAAGTCAAATATGAGGAGAAAATCTCAAATGAGAAGTGTTAAGATAATAGTTAATACTCACTGAATGAATGCTACTCTGTGCTAGGTGTTTTGCAAAATCTTCCGTACAATTCTTGGATCATCTTTCAGTTATTTGTGCTATACAGTTCTCTTCACTTTTATTATATAGTAGGCAAAACTGAGGAGTAGAGAGACTAAAGCATTTCTTTCTGTCTTTTTGGTAAGTAGAGATGGCAGATATTGAGCTCTAAAATGTGGCATTAGTGTCTCTCTTCTTACTAATTAGGCTGTTTCTTCATGGACTTTATATCTTTCATGGAATGGAATAAAAATAATTGCAGTTAAGAGAACTATAGAAATTTAAAGAATTTTACACATTTGCCAATTTTTTGAAATAATTATTTTTTAAAGATTATTTATTTATTATGTGTAAGCACACTCTAGCTGTCTTAAAAAACACTCCAGAACAGGATGCCATATCTCGTTATGGATGGTTGTGAGCCACCATGTGGTTGCTGGGATTGAACTCAGGACCTTGGAAGAACAGTCAGTGCTCTTAACCACTGAGCCATCTCTCCAGCCCCTTTTGTCAATTTTTAATTGTCAAAAATTCAAGTTAATATGAAAATGTTTATGATAACATGTAAATGTTATCAAATGTTTACATAAATGTAAAAACATGATACAACTTATGGAGAATTATTATAATTCTATGAAAGTATAACTTAAGATTTAAAAAGGAAATATACCAACATATTAAAAATAATCATAACAGAGTCTAGACTAACATCTCTTTGATTAAATTTTTGGCTTGTTTTAAAAATACTGTTTTTGAAAATACTTGCATCTATAATGAAAAATGGGGACTATGTCTAGAAGTAGAAGTTATACAATTTATGTTTTTTTCCCCTTATGGTAGAACATAATTATCAATCAAAATCCTATAGCTCCATGTCTAACATTTGTGGTTCTTGATTAAATCATCTGGACCCCAGTGGCCATGGATAACCCCATCCCTACGGCTATACCTCATACAACACATGTAACCTTTTTCTTTTCTCTGGTTGGTTCCATTGCAGTACTAAATTTTTCTTTAGTAGTTTTCCTCTGGTCCTAACATCTCCAACAACCTTGGGTATTCATTCCCAGTTAGACATCATGTTTGCAGCTTCATGCAACAGCCTCTGAGAAAAATCTCATCTTGCTACACACAACCCAACCTTAGTGATTTTCTGGAGATTTGATGTAATTTTTCATGATCTTCTTCCTTCCCCTTGAAAATTACATGCCAGAGACCTATGTGTTCCTTCTCCCATCTTTAAGTAACTCCTAAGTATATCAGGTCAGAGCCTACATGATCTAATTACCTCTAGGTGACCTAACTGGTTCTAGATGACCTAATTGCCTCTCGATGACCCAACTGGCTCTAGACATTCCCTCACAGAAACACCCAGAATTATGGTTTAATAATCTGGAAAATTCTTCTTATTTTATATTATTATTAATAATATTTATGACTCTCTGTGTATGTGTATACAGGTGGGCCCATGCTATGTTGTGCATGTGGAAGTCATTRGACAACCTTTGAGAGTTCTCCCCTTTATCCTTGGGCTCCAGGCACTGAACTCAGGTTATAAGTTCTCTTGATAGTAACGATTTAACATTACAGATTTTAATAATCCTTAGTGTTATTTCATCAATTTTAATGTCATACACATTCTTCAACATGGCACAACAAGTACCTGATCATTTCAAGTGCATATTTTCAGCATCAATATTGCCTTTACATCTTGACCTTTATAGTGTAATAAATATATACTACTTGTAGTCTTTCTGCCACTTATATTGCAAGACAATGGATGCAAAGTATAAACTTACTTAATAGACACTTTATCTGAAAGTTATTTTCCTTTTCAGAGTTTCACATATGTGTCTCTGAAGTTGAAATATTAATTTATTGGAGCTACTATGAGGAATAAATTACCTAGTTTACAGAAGTCATTTGGAGAGTGGAAGCTATTCTCCTTTCTATTTCCCACCATAGTTATATCACTTTTAATTTCATCTTCTTACTCCTCTTTCCTTGCAGCTCCCATGTTCTAGGCATACTCAATCATTTACTGTTTCTTGGATGCATATAGTATATATGTATCTGTGCAACTGAACATGTTTTCTCATTTTTGTCACATTGTTGTCCTCAACTGGTCTGCTTGGTGAGCTTCTGATCGTTTGTAATGGAATGTAATTTCAACTTTGTGAATAGTTCTGTCACTGTTCATAACTTTTAGGTTGAGTTAATCTCTTTCTATATATGACTTTCTGGAATCCTGCATAGATCTTTTTCATGACTTGCATTATTTTATTAACTCTTCATTTACTATAATTGTATTCCTCATTAGATATTAATGACTATCTTAATCTTTTTATTGTTAGTTGCTAGCTTCATTGAAAATACAATATAAGGCCTCCCTGAATCCAAATTTTGAGTTAATTTAGGAGTGAACTCAATAATAAGTTAGAAAAAGTTACATTAAAAGTGTTATTTTATGCTTTAGATGATTCTAGGAGTGACATTTTTATTGGTTGGTGGCCATAGAGATTCATTTATAGTTTTATCTTAAGCCTTAATGGACACGGGTTCTAAACACACTGTGTCACACAGTTATAATATCATGAGATTAATGCTGATTAGTTTTTGGACTTGTGCTCATAAATATACTGTGTTGTGTTTATACACACTGTTATATACACTGACAAAAAGGAGCTTGGGAAGGAAAGTGTTTATCTTATATTTCCAGGTAGTATCTATCACTGGGGAATGTCAGGTCAGGAACTTAATCAAGGCTGGGACCCTGGAGTCGGGGACAAAAGCAAAGGCCACAGAGAACACTGCTTACTGGTTTGTTCTCTATGGCTTGTTCATCCTTCTTTCTCACAAAAATTAGGATCACCAGCATCCACAGTGAGCTGGGCCCTATTACTTCAACCATCAATCAATAAAGACTTGCTCACAGGCCAATCTAGTGTGTCAATTTTACATAAATCTAGTCAGCACAACTGTCCTGTTGTCAGCTTGACACACACACACAGACAAGACACACACACACACACACACACATTACTATTCAACTAGAACTTTGCTTTTCCCATTTGTTTTCAAGTTGGCATGTTAATATTAACATCACAGTATTAAACATTCTAATTCTTAAAAGTCTCAGTCTTTAAAATGTAAACCCTTTAAAGTTTTAGTTTCTTTAAAATATCCAAAGTCTCTTTCAAAGTACAAGGCTTCTCTAAAATATCCAAAGTCTCTCTAAAATATCCAACATCTTCATACAATTCCAATGTCACCCTAAAATTCTAATGTCATTTAACTGTTGGCTTCTGTAAAAGCAAAAATAAGTTATTTTCTTCCTCCAATAGAGAATAACCATTGTACATTCACARTCAAACCAAAGCAATATCAAAAGAGGATCATGAGTGAGTCCCAGATGTCAGGAACTGAAACTATTGTACTGATGAAACACAGCTTAAACAAAAACTTGTCAGAAAAGATAAAGAAGGTCACTTCATATTGATTAAAGGAAAAGTTCTTAAATTGTGTATTACAATTCTAAATGTGCATACCAAATACAAATTTACCCAATTTCATAAARCAAATACTACTAAATATAAATTCACAGATTAACTCAAGCAATGGGTAGTGTGTGACTTCAATGTCCCACTCTTATCAGTTGACAATTCATCCCAGAAAAAGTGAACTGAAAAAAAAAACAAATAAAACAAAACCCAAATTAAATGACATCAGAGATCAAGTACTCAACATATACAGTATGTTCCATTCATATACTGCAGAGTATGCATTATTCTCCTGTGGAATGCACTCTAAAATAAATCATATTATTATGGCCTAAAGCAAGTATTATCAAATATAGGAAACAATTTTTAATGTATGTTGTATTTTGTCTGATCACAATGAAAAAATAAGTCAATAGCATGAGATACTATAGATCACACACAAAACAACAATATTAAACAACATATGATTGAATTAATAGGTCTTTGAGGAAATCAAGAAGGTAATGAAAATATTCCTAGGAAGAAATATAAATCAAACATTACAAACCAAAACCAGTGGGATAGAATAAAAGCAGAACTATGAAGGAAGTTCATAGGAGTAAATATTTTAGAAAACCAGAGATAATGCAAATAAAGAACTTAATATACCTTAAGAACCTAGAAAACAATAGGAAGCTAAGTACAGAATCAGAATACAGAAAGAATTAAGATCAGGTTAGAAATTAATATAATGAATGCAAGCAAACAAGTAAACAAACACAAACAAAACAAAGAATCAATGGAACAAAGAGTTGATTATTTGAAAAGATAGATAAGTTCGACGACYCTTAGCCAAACTAATCAAAATATACCAGAGAAAAGGGATCAAATTAATAAAGTAGAGAAGAAAAGGAAGCTATTATTGTAGATATTAATAAAATTCAGTGAATTACTAGGGTATATTTTAAAACTTATTTCTACTTAATTGGAAAATTGAAAAGAATTAGATAAATAATTTCTAGGTGAATATGACCTACCAAAATTAAGCTAAGATTAACACAATGATTTAAAAAAATCTAAAACAGATTGAATCAGTAATTAAACAAACAAACAAACAAGCAAACAAAAACCAAAAAAAAAAAAAATCCAAGAAAACATCCCAATAAAGAAGAGAGGCAAAGACACCAGGAAAACAGGTCTCACAGATTCAACTAAGCAGTGCTCATGGACTCTCTAAGACTGAAGTGGCAACCACAGTTTGTGCATGGGTCTGTGCTAGGCCCTCAACACACTTGCTGTGGTTGTTTAGCTTGGGGTATCTATTGGGTCCTAGCTAACTATCTCTTGACTCTCTTGCCTTCTCGTGGGGCCTTTTCTTCCTGTAGGTTGTGTTGTACAGCCTTGATATGAGGGTATATGCCTAGTCTTATTGCATTTTGTTATGGCATGTTTAGTTGATATCTTTGGGAGGCCTGCTCTTTTCTGAAAGGAAATGGAGGAACAATGGACCTGGAAGAGAGAGAGGTGGGGTGGGAAGAAGGAGGGGAGAGAAGGAAGGCTACAGTATGAGCCTATGAGTATGAGTATATGAGTATGAGTATATGAGAAAGAATAAAGAAAAGAAAATATTTAAGAGATCCACTATAGAATTTCATCAGATATTCCAAAGATGAACTAAGACAAATTCCTATCACACTATTCAATAAAATAGAAAAAAAAACCATAAAATTCTTGCTATAAAACCATTATTACCCTGATATCAAATTAAATGAAAAGGAACATTGTAGACCATTTTCTCTGATGAACACAGATGTAAGAGTTCTCAATAAAATACTTGCAGGTCAAACTCAAGAACACTTAAAAAAGTCACCATAGTCAATTTTGTAGTTTTTCAGTGATCTAATAAATCTCCTGTACAGTTGAGGGATTGTTAATTAAGTAAAAAGACAACCTGCAGAGTGGGATAAAACTTTTACTTCATATACAGCTGACAGATGATTAACATATAGACTATGCAAATAACTAAAAAAAGACACAAACAAAAACAAACAATACACTCAATAAAGAGGAAACATAACACAAGGGCTACAAATTGCCCCCAAACAAACAAATAAATATAAAAACAAAAAGTTATGAACAACTAACCAACCTTAAATAGCCATCAGAAAAATGCAACTACACTGGGATTCCATCTTATTCTACTTAGAATGTCTCAAACACTGGACCACCAAACAGGCAGCATGTATCAACTGATATGAGGCCCCTAGCACACATACAGTAGAGGACTACCAGGTCAGTGCTCATTCAGAGATTATGGCCCTAACCCTCAAGAGACTGGAGGCCCCAGAGGGTTTAGAGGTGAGGTGGGGTGGGAGGTAGGGACATCCACATGGAGACAGGGGGAGGGGAGGAGGTATGGGATGTGGAACAGTCAAAGGGTGGACAGTGGTTTGCAGGGTGGGGAATAAAATATGGAGTGTATAAAATTAATAAAATTAAAAAAAGAAAACAACATTGAATTCTGGCATAAATGTAGATCAAAGGAAACACTTACAGATGGCTCACAAGAATGGAAACTAGTCCAACCTCGGTATAAATCAGTATATAGGTTTCTAAATGAAGCAAAGCAATCTTACAGCAGGTCTACCATATGATTAGTTACACCATCTAGCTAGGCTTGCACTCTCCCTCTTCATGTAGACCACAGAGCTCGTCCAASGTGAGCCAACCTGAAACAGCACCAAGGAATCAACTGATAATTGCACTAACCATCTCATTGTGGATGTGTCATAAACTCACCCCAATCTTACTCAAGTTCATTGAACAATAGTTATTGATTGGTTAGTAAAGTATTTGTTTACTAGTCATATCCAGAGGCTGTGATTGCTCTCACAATTAATATTCTTCCCCAGGTAATAAAGTAATATAGAGGCCATAATAAGTAGTACTTTGAGTTCCTGACTGATGATGTAATTTTGAAAGTACACACTTCAACTCTAACATAACCTAGCCATACTTGAACAATGCAAATACTTCAACTGAAGTAATAGAACAGATTTTTAAGCCCAGGAATAAAAAAACAACCCTATACATRCAAGTATCAATATAAGGACAAAAATATTAAAATGAAATGAACATACAAATGATCTGTCTTAAAGTATAACCATGCTTATAGAAGAAGCAAAGGTTTACATCAGTAAGTGAAGATAAAGACTATGCATAATATACACATAGAGTTTTATTTGCCTATAAGGAAGAATAAAATTGTGTGATGTGCAGTAAATGAGAGAAACTAGAGCTCACTAAGTAAAGCAAACCACATTCAGAAGGTCAAACAGTGCATGTTTTCTCTTTTGCAGAATCAAGATAAAATATATATCACAGATATTTGGATATGCATGTATATAAATACACTAGCGTGTATAGCATGAAAACTGTAGCAGGACTGTTTGGGAATGACTGTTTACAGCTGGAAAAATGACCAAAATTATATATCTATGAAAATCCAAGAGAACACAACTCGTAAAAGTTACAAATATAATAATGTTTCCAGTGAAAGTAAAAATAGATGACCTCTCCCCACACCAAGTCCAAAATAAATGCTTTGAATATGCTCAAAGAAATCAAAGAAGGAAGTCAAGTTTTTAGTAGTCTTGCATGTGTGCGCACACTGACACACACACACACACACACACACACACACNCAAGTATCAATATAAGGACAAAAATATTAAAATGAAATGAACATACAAATGATCTGTCTTAAAGTATAACCATGCTTATAGAAGAAGCAAAGGTTTACATCAGTAAGTGAAGATAAAGACTATGCATAATATACACATAGAGTTTTATTTGCCTATAAGGAAGAATAAAATTGTGTGATGTGCAGTAAATGAGAGAAACTAGAGCTCACTAAGTAAAGCAAACCACATTCAGAAGGTCAAACAGTGCATGTTTTCTCTTTTGCAGAATCAAGATAAAATATATATCACAGATATTTGGATATGCATGTATATAAATACACTAGCGTGTATAGCATGAAAACTGTAGCAGGACTGTTTGGGAATGACTGTTTACAGCTGGAAAAATGACCAAAATTATATATCTATGAAAATCCAAGAGAACACAACTCGTAAAAGTTACAAATATAATAATGTTTCCAGTGAAAGTAAAAATAGATGACCTCTCCCCACACCAAGTCCAAAATAAATGCTTTGAATATGCTCAAAGAAATCAAAGAAGGAAGTCAAGTTTTTAGTAGTCTTGCATGTGTGCGCACACTGACACACACACACACACACACACACACACACACACGCACACACACCTGAATGAAAAGAAATCAATACAAGGTATGATGGTGGAATTTAATAGAGATAAAGAAATACTGAAAAATTTAGATGTTTGAAAACCTGGAAATAAAGAAATCAAAGTCATGAGATTTTTAGAAAATTTCTTAGTATTGTCTCTGATATATATGAATAACTACAAAATAAGACTGTTGTTTTAAGGTATTTTTATTAAGTATTCTTACTAAGTATTCTTAAGTATAAATACATGGAGTATTTATAGTGACCCTTAGTTAAAAACATTTTACATTCTAGTTTGTTTGAATTCATTGACTCATTTGTGATAAATACTTAATTGAATTGTATACTTACAATTTGATGTAAGTATACAGTGACATGAATATTTTTCTGAAAGAAGGATGCATTTGTTTCAATATATGGCTATCTCTTACATGATTCAATCATTGACCAGTAAATACCTGTGTATTTCATCTCGGAGAGATAACTTAGTTTTACTGAGCAAGCTTAAGGGTCAGAGTTTTGGATTCTAGTACCTATGTAAAAGATGGGTATGGTAATGTGTATGACATATCTCCACCATGGAGTTCAATGGGGAAAGAAGGATCACTAAGTCTTATTTACTGCTGTTATAGACAAATAAAGAATAAACAAATAAAACAAGAACAAAAGAGTCAATGGGAGAGACACCCTGTCTCGAAGGAACAAGATGATGAGTGAAAGAGGATTCTGTGTACTCACAGGTATACCCATCTTCTTGCACATCTACCACACACATGTAAACCCTCTGCCCCACAAGTAATAAAACAACTCTGTCTTCTTTAAATGTGTGTAGGTACAGTTTGGTCTGTCTACATCAATCATTGATCAGGAAAATATCCCAAGGATTTGCCTACAGGCCAGTCTTATGGAGACATCTCTCCATTGAGGTTCCTTCCTCCCAGATGATTGTAGCCTGTGTCAAATTGACAAAAAAAATTAACCATCACAACTGGCGAGGGTATAGTTGAGGGTATAAAGACAGGCTTGGCAACATATGATTGGTTCCTGGAATATACATGATGGTGGTAAAGATCCCACTTCTGCAAGTCATTCTTTGGATACATGGAAAGGAAAATGCTTCTTCACATCTTCACTGCTGGTGAGAGTGGCAACTGTTATAGCTGCTATGGAAATTAGTGTGGAGGCTGCTCCCAATTCTGTATAGTTTATCTAATTTTTGAACATATGAAATACAGTTAATATGTAATATTAGTATCCTTGAATAGTACTTTTTATCGTGAGTAGCTTTAACTGACTGATTTTTATTGTGGGTCRTATTTTTTGCTTCTTTTTATGATAGATATTTTGTGATTGATTGTCATGTTTTATGGGCATTAATGTTTGTAGAGATTTTATTCTATATATTCTGTAYTTTCTACAAATGTTTTTGAGATTTGTTCTGAGACAGTTAAATTAGATAAAAATATTCTGATAACTTTTGGTCATGCTTTAAAATGTTAATTGGAAGTAGGAGCATGCTTATCATAYTAAGGCAAACYTTATGAGCATCTGATAGCCTGCGAGCCGTTAGGCTTTCTATGCTGCTTGATGGAATTGGGCAGTATCTGTTGTAAGAATCCTGAATGTTTCCTCTAAGTCTAACTCAGGTTTTTTTCTCAGCCTTGACTAATTCCTCATAATATGTGGCAAAAGCTTGTATAGGATGCTATTGATGCCAAGAATTTTCTGTGAAACTTAACCCCCTTTGATATTATATATTGCCTGTGATGGCTAATATTTTTCTGTCAATTTGACACAGCTGGGGAGAGGGAGTCTTAATTGAGGGATTGCTGCTATCAGATTGYTCTGTGAGCATGTCTGTCAAACATTTTATTGATTGGTGATTGAGGTGGAAGAACCTAGTCCACTGTGGACAGTGCCACCTCTGGGAYGGTGGTCCTGGGATTATAACAAAAGTAGGTAAATTTGAGCCTGGAAGCAAGCCAGTAACCATTGTTACTTACTTGTCTCTGCTACAGTTTTTGCCTCAAAGTTCTTGCTTGAGTTCCTGCCCTGACTTGCTTCAGTGATATGAACTGTGACATGGAAGTGTAAGCCGAATAAGCGTTTTCTCCCTAAGTCGCTGTTGCTTGTGGTGTCATTACAGCAACAAATTGTCAAGCTAGAACACTGACTCCCTGCTTTGTCCTTCTTTGGCTTCATTTTGTTAATGTCAAAGATACTTCTGCATTCTGTGTGGACTATGAACTCTTTGACTTGGAGCCTGGATTCTTTCTCAGTTCAGGGATCTTGAACAACTGCAGGCTGTATTCTCCAAGAATTCATATTTATTTCTTTGATATAAAGCATATTAGAACCATCACTATGTTTTGCACTTTATAGTTATTTAGATTGTAGTTACATTGTATACTCTCAGTACCTTTAAATGGAACAGAAATGAACTTATTC
>BDUI01011523.1:60494-73373 GCA_002335545.1 Apodemus speciosus
CAGGGGCGGCGGAGGAGGAACCTGAGACACTCTGTGAAGTTGCAAGCCCTGGTTTCTACTTCCGCCGGGCCCTCTCTACCTTTTGCTGTTTTAGGTCTTCACTTTTAAAGTTTCATAGAAGAAATAAGTTGGGTTAAAAGAAACCCGGTAGTTCTTAATTGAGGTACTGTTTGCTCAGGAGAAAGCTTATAATTCTTGTTATGTGTAGGCCCTGAGGGAACTCTTAATTGTAATTTTCTTTTTGTAGAATTATTTCTAAGGTTTTGTTATTTGCATTTACTTTAGACCCCATTAGTACGTTATTACCTCCTAAAAAACAAAAACAAAACTTACACATGGGTACCACTTTCTTGGAAATCTTAGGTGACATCTCCACTTTTCAACATCTGGAAAGACAAGACAAGTGTTAAGACTGTTTTGCTTCATTTTCATTAAATCCTTAGTCAAAGATTTCTCTTTAATCATCTGAACAGTTCCTAATACAGCAATATGATCCTTAGATTCTTGGCAAATGGTAGAACGTATGATACTGAGTTAACCAAATCTGTTCACAAGGGAGACAGTTAATGTTCAAAACTAAATATATTTCCTATTACTCTGCATAGTGAGAAATTTTAGGGAGATGGAATCGTGTTCCTATAGATTTCCCTTTCCAAACAAATAAGTGGGGGTAATTTATATGGAGAGAGTGGGATAGAAATTTAAGCTTTCACAGCAGTTGATGTTTGGGAATGCTTGGTATATTCAACAACAGGTCCTTCCCAAAAGTCACCTTTGTAGTTTTGTAAGGTAATTTTATTCCAAGTTGGGAGTGTTGTTTAAAAATCTAGTACACTGAAATGGCTGCTGCTTTCAAATATTTGTCTGTGTTCAGGTTTTGTGTCTTTGATATGTTTTCTTAATGGTCCAAGATCATTAATAAGGACCTGTGCTCTCCTATCTAGTCTGTTGTTATCTTAAAGCTATGGGAAAAAGTTAAAAATGCACAATTTTTTCCACTTTTCATTTTTGCTGACTTTGYAAGAGCCTTAATTTAAAAGTGGAACCTTTTCATTTTTTTAAATAGTGACTTTTTTGTACGTTGTTTTTAACTCTAGACCATGAATTTGACTTTTCTTTTTGCATTCCTATTAATGCTTTATTAATACAAAGAAGTTAAGGTAGTGTATGTGTTGGCAGAGCACTTGGTTTCTAAGATACAGTCTAGAGATACCTGTAACCTTACCAGATGCTAGAGGCGAGAGTCATCTGCACATTAGCATATCAGTAAATACAACCTTTGGAAATTCTGTTTCTAAAGTGATTAAAAATAAATTTGTATGATGGAAAAAGAAGCAAATTCATGTCTGTGAGTGGTTTTTATCCTAGGCATCTGAGAACTATTTATTTGAAAATGAAATCAAACTCCAAATAATATGCTCCCTAAAGTAATAATTACCTTTAATTTCCCTATATAAATGTGAGTGCTTTTTGGTTTTTCAGATGCCTTAGGTTTACTTAAAACTTCAAAAATAAATATTTCATAATGCTGGTAAGTTAGAAATACTAGTTAAGTAGGTGCTAATACTAGCAAAACTTAAACTTTAGTGGATCATTATAAATTTTTTTACACTCCATGGGATAGTATAGTTTTTTTTTTTATGGACAAATTTGCTTGATAAGAGAGTTTGATTTTTGTATGTAGATAGAGTATGAGTAGATAGTAATAAACCTGCAAAAATAACTGTACAATTTTTGTTGTCGGTTTTTTGTTTGTTTGTTTGTTTCCCCCCGAGACAGGGTTTCTCTGTGTAGCCCTGGCTGTCCTGGAACTCACTCTGTAGACCACACTAGCCTCAAACTCAGAAATCCGCCTGCTTCTGCCTCCCAAGTGCTGGGATTACAGGTGTGCGCCACGACCACCTGGCAACTGTACAATTTTGTGGTCTTTCGAAGTGATATTATATAGTAGTATCTTTTGATTAAAATTTTAACTGTCAAATGAATGACATAGCTGACTGGATAAAGGCATTTGTCACCAAGTCTGATGACCAAAGAAGTTTGATCTGAGAAGACCCATATGGCAGAACAAGAGAATCAACTCCCCTAAATTATTTTCTGTTGGTATCCACACAAGTAAATAGCCACATATAATAAAAAATTTAAAAATCTACTATAGAGTTCATTTGGTATCACACATTTAAAAGCAGGCTGTCGATCCTGTATGCTTGTTTGAGCAGACATTGGAGGGAACGCTTATGTGAATGGTGATAGTTTTAGGAAGAGATTTTCTTACCTGAACTGTAGTGGTATTTTTAAGAATTGTGTGTAAATTATGTGCAGGTGTGTGCTCACATGTGGATAATGTGTCTGTGAGTGCAAGTGTCTTCTGAGGCCCTGAAGCTGGAGCTAGTTATGAGCTGCCTGACATGGAGGCTAGGAGCTGAACCCAGGTGCCCTGGAAGAGCAGTCAGTGCTCTTAACTGCTGGGCCATCCCTCCAGCCCCCCTAGTGGATTTGGTAACACAAAACACAGTAAGTCAAGGAACCAGAGGTTGGGCAGTTTTAGAGGCAGAGTTAATCAGAGTTGTACTGTAATTTGAGTGGATTTGCATATAGTGATGGATCAAAAGATTTAGTGCTATGATAGAATTAGCTCTTGTTGGTTCAGGTGACTCTTCATTCTGACCAAGAATGATTTCTACCTTTGATATTTGAAGGAATTGAATTTCATTGTAACATTTTCAATATGGGAAAAAGCTGTGCTCAAATTGGTGTCTACTGTAGAAATTTACATTTAAGGAACTATAAGGAACATTTGGGTTAAAGGTTCTAAAAATTATTTTAATACCTTTATACCTTGCATCAGTTTATTTAGCTCTTTAAGTAGTATAACTATTCTTGTTTCTGTAGTTATTCTGTGTGGTATCCTTCAATTTCGACTTAAAATTTTTCAACTCTTAGGACAAATCATGCTGATACAGCTTATTTATCAATATCAAGGATGTTCTAGAAATAGAATTCTTGCTATGTTTTCTGACAGTTTTTTTCCCCCCTGAAATGAAGCTACAGATACTTGGTATATAGCTTCAGGGAGGAATGCTACATTATGAAGTGATAAAATGGTCCACATTGTCTGACCTTTGGGATGGGTGCATGGCTTATACAACATGCAAATGAAAAAATCTGAACTGTGTAGAAAAAATACAACGTTTTCCTTTGCTAGAYACATTTTTATATATGCTCAAACTCAGGATCTGAGTCCATTTAGACTGARTTAGCTCTTTTGAACTGAGTTGCTCCTTAACTCTGGAAGTTTGTCTTTTCATTCATAAGCCTGTTTGCGTGTGCGCGTGGCGCTGGGTGGTGTCTCTTTGTTACTTGGTAAACTTAGTCAGAACTGGACCATGTTAGTTTCTTCATGAAATCTTTCYTGACTCCCCAATCCTCTGCCTGATCCTTACTGAGTAAGTCACCGTGGATCTTCATTTACATGTCATCTCTCTCCACCATGACCTCTACAGGTCTGAGCATGAGCAGGACAGGACTCTTGTCTTGGTTACGTTTACATACTCTCTGTAATGTATGGTAGTTAGTTTCTCTGGAAATAGGTTTCAAGCAAAACAGGGGTTGGCTTAGTTGTTTCTTAAATCTCTTTTTGAGTTTAACTTTTTTATTCTTAATATACTGCTTTACCTTTTGGAAAATAGGTAACTAGCTTTGAGACCTGTCTGTAGGTCTGTGTGAATCCTTCAGAAGAATATTAGTAATGCAGTAGTAACATCGTTTTGCTTTTTTTTTGTTTTTTTGTTTTTTCGAGACAGGGTTTCTCTGTGTAGCCCTGGCTGTCCTGGAACTCACTCTGTAGACCAGGCTGBCCTYGAACTCAGAAATCCGCCTGCCTCTGCCTCCCAAGTGCTGGGATTACAGACATGCGCTGCCACYGCCCAGCTGTTTTGCTTTTGAAAGAGGGATTTGGATCTGTATTTCCAGCTGTACTTGGCATGGCCACAGGCATTAGTGGCAGGCAGCTTGCAGTGCTCACAAGGTAATTGTATTTACAATACTTAGCCATGACCTACTACGCTTAAGCTGTTTGATATTAGATTCTTTCTGTTTATTTTTATTCTATCTACAAAGGTGTAATTCTCTAGTCCTTGGGGTTTTTTTGTTTTATTTTTTGTTTTTAATATGCTGAGAATTAAACTCAGGACCTTGGCAGGTACTGGGCAGGTGTTCTGGTTCTGAGCTACATTGATCATATAATCACCTATCTTGAATATCATAGYTCTTAGGAAGTTAGGTGAGATGCTTTAATACATCTTTAAATCTGGTTTTTAAAATATATCTGGCACATTTCAGCTAGAATTGTTCTCTTGACCAAACAACATCTCACTAGAAKTTTCTTATACTTGGATGTTAGAAACAAATGATGTATTTGTTTTGCATTTTTGATACAAGGTCTCACTATGTAATCCTGGTTGTCCTGTAACTAGCTTTGGGATTACAGGCATGTACCACCATGTCCTGTTGAGAGGCTAAAATTTTGAGAACTAATTTAGCCTTCCAGGGTCTGAGTGAGAGTCCCTTAAAGCTGTGAGCCAACTTTTTTTTTGGGGGGGGGGGGCGTCCATTTTAGAGATACAGAAAACAAAAACAGGATAAATGATTTTTAGGGCATTTCTGAGAGATGATATGCTGGGTAGATAGGCTCTGAGCTCTGCCTTAATTTTGTATTCACAAAGTAGTGCTTTGAGGATGTAGTTTTTATGATTTTTGTATGAGTATGCATGCCTGGTGAGAAATTAAATAAGCTATAACTGTTCTGGTCTATATTGTTTTAKAAGTTCCAGGCTTACTCTTAGGCATTTAGTGGAAAATAGAAATTCTTCTCTTGCTTAGTATATTCTAGAGACTTGAGTTACTAAACATATATATCTCCTTTATATTTATGAATTCGATATATATGTATGTGTGTGCATATATGTATGTATATGTATGTATGTGTATATGTATGTGTGTGTGTGTATATATATATATATATATATATATGAATTTGATCTAGTACTCAGGATGTTCTCCCTCTGCTTTTGCTAGAGTGAAGGATATTAATGTGAAAATAGGTCTCCACTTAGCTGAGTGTGGTGATTAAAAAACACCTTTGAGGCAGGTAGATCTCTGTAAGTTTGAGGACAGTCTAGTCTACATAGCAAGTTCCAGACCAGCCAGGATTGAGACCATGTCTCAAAGGGGAAAAGAAAAGTAAGTTTCTATTCAATAAATTTTTGCTGTGCCAAGGAATGATAAGYAAGCTTTGTTGTATAYTTAGGCAGTTTGGGTAGCATTGAATGGACTTGCCTTTTTCCTCACCAAACATCCTGATAAACCATTTAGAAATATAGCTCCATTGTGTATAAGCATCTGGACAAAGTGTAATGACAGATTATATAATAGTGTGCTTGGGAGAGGAACATTTGGTTTTGTGTCATGTCTGCCAGGAAAGARCTTTTATATCTTTTTACATTTTAAATTTTGATTCTCCTGCATACAGATCTTAGATTTTTTTTTTTTAAAATTTACATTTCATGGATCAGCAAACTAGTATCAAGTTCACCTTGTCATTTAAAAGGTCTGATTTGTTTGGCTTTACTATTTCATATTTTAAATATAACAGTTTGCAAAGCACTTTTACAGTATTTTAGTTTTGTGTGGTTTTCACCTTGCTGTTAAAGTTAAAAGTTTAAATTTTAACATGTGGCATTTTTAGAGACAGAACAGTCAGGTTATTAAGACTAGTATTAGAAATAAGGAAATAGAAAGGTCTTTTTTCATCAGTCTGGACTCAAAAATCTTTTTTTTTTCCTTTTATTTTTAGTATTACTTTAAGAAAAATATGGTCTATCAAGTTATGTACATGTAAGTGGACAGTTTAGTTTTCATGTGGTCATCTTGTAAATTTAGGGTAAGAAGTTCGAGAGTGGAAGCAAATTTCTGTTTCAAGTTGAATGCCTGACAATATTCAGCAGCTGCTCATGTTTTAAAAAAATATAAACATGCATTGAGAAGCAGTGAAGACTTACAATTAATAATATTTAAATGAGACTAGGCACTAGTAATGAGTCTTCGGTGACACATTTTACACATTTCCTAGTGCGCAGTTCTGAGATGGGATGCTGGGTAGATAGGCCTGGAGCCCGGCCACAATTCTGTATTCACAAGTAGTGCTTTGAGGATGTAGCTCTTAGGATTTTTGTATAAGTAAGCATGTATGGTGAGAAACTTTGAAGCTATAACCATTTTGATCCGAATTGTCTTAGAAGTTTGAGGCTTATTCTTAGGCATRCCAGGCAAAAACTAAGATCTACAGCAAGCAGTCAGTTAACTCTGCACCTGAGTGAATGAACAGCCTCCAGAGTGTTCATATTCAGCATGAAATTTCATATCTGTTCACGTGTGTGTGCGCRTGCGTGCGCGCGCGTGCAGAGTCCTGTCTTCATATGTGTAAAGAATGGTGACAGTGTTTCAGAGATTTTGTGGAAACACTCCGTTTTGAGCATAGTTGAAAAACCATTGGACTTAACAGCCCAAGTTGCTTTTGATCCTAAAATTTTATGTTTTGAAAGAGTTAAGATTTTTCMTTTTCTTCTGTAGATGTAGATTTCTTTTGTTTTTTTAAAGATTTATTTATTTATTATATGTGAGTACACTGTAGCTGTCTTCAGACACTCCAGAAGAGGGCGTCAGATCTCATTACGGATGGTTGTGAGCCACCATGTGGTTGCTGGGATCTGAACTCAGGACCCTCGGAAGAGCAGTCRGTGCTCTCAACCACTGAGCCATCTCTCCAGCCATTCCTTTTTAAAAAGATAATAGAAATTGTTCAAATTAATTTTTTTTTCCGGATTGGCATTCTAGATGTTTTCAATGTGTGTGTGTGGGGGGGGGTAGGGAGAGAGAGGGAAATATTTGTTTGCTTAATGTTAGACATTAATCCTGGGTGTATGTTAAGGATCTATTTAAGTATCTATCTACCTCTAAGTAATGTTCCGATTAGCATTAGAAGAAAAATAAGTTATTTCAGAATGTTAGAACTTTTGAAAATAAAGGAGGGTAGGGAACAATGTTTGACTGGAGTTGGTGAAATTAGATTAAGCAACTGACCTATGTTGTGTGCGATCATTTAAACAAAAGTATAAAAGAAAACAATCCAAAACCTAGTGTGAGATGCTCAAGGAAGACAGAGTAGGCTGTCTTCAAGTGGGGTCAGGTTGTCTGTGCTTTGCCAAGAACAAKACATTTCATGACCAGTAATGCTTTTTGCATAAATGAGGTGAATTGTCACCAGGAAAGAGTGCCCAAGACACGATCCTGTCTTAAGAGATTTAAGAGTAGATTCTCTTAGCTTGAGTAACAAGCTAGCAGGACGTTTAGCAGGACACGTTGTTTAGCAGGACGTGTGAGGAATGGACAGTGTTTCTTATGAAGAGGCCTTGAAAAAATGTCTAGATCTGACAGAAATGGCATCAGTCTGTACTAGAGAAAATTATATTGGAGGACATATATAAAATGACCTGATTTGCATCTCCTAAGAGTAATGAAAACATTTATTATTATATCTGGGGTTTTAAATTTGTGGTATTAGGTGTTCCTTAGAACTTAGTGGTGTTTCATGTTTAATGAGGCCCCCTTGTTTAATAAGGCAACTGTTTCTGTGGGTCCCACACCATCATGCTTGCACTAAATAATTTCTCAGCCTTTATGGGTTTTGTRGTGCGTGCTTTAGAAACACTGTAGGCTAGAGAGAACAGCCTTGGTAATTAATTGGCTTCAGGGACATGATGTTTGCCTAGGTTCTGAAGGGTGAGTTGGCTTTCATAAAATGGGGGAGAATGATAGGGAAATCCTCTGTAGTTCTTAATGGAATTTTGGGATCACATATAGGTTAGCTGGTGGTATGATGTAGTCATCATGCAAGAGGCTTTTTCTTTAAAATCTTTAACCTCAGAGCTTTGGACTCACAAACCAATTTTTAAATGGTCCCTGCTCCTCCCCTCTTAAACAATGGGAGTGATTAAATCTCTGTTTCAAGCAATTTTACATTCTACATCTGACGATTAAAATTTAAAAATCCATAGTATATCTGTCAGTCTTGAAGGATTGTATTATCTCTGTTGGATACACTATTTTGTGCTGCTGTTAGCAAAGGTTTTGTTAAGGAGTATTAAATTTGATAGTTTTTATCTTTCGGAGAACTTACTGTGATACATATATAAGGCAAAGACACAATTCAAACTTTTTATATATGTAGGAAGAACACACTTAAGGTTGGGGCACAAAATTTGAATGTTATTTAACATAATACTTTAAGTGGGTTTTCAAAAATCTCTAGAACTAGTCACTATTCTGACTCAACTATTGTGTGACTTAACCTCTCCAAATTTCAGTTTTCTAATTTTTCAAATGAAGATAAGCAACTGTAGTTAGTTACCACATAGAGTTGAAGAAAGGACTGAAAGCTCCTGTGCTGTTTGTGGAGGTTTTTTTTTGTTTGTTTGTTTGTTTGTTTGTTTGTGTTTTTTTTTGGGGGGGGGAAGTACTTGTTACATTGAAGAATCTTCTGAAACAGATGAAAACTAGCTACACTTTCTTCACATTGTAACTAAACTGTATTGAGTCCTCAGTAGTAAACAAGAAGAATACAGTTTTACTTTTATGCTCTAGACATAATTTTTTTCCTGTTAGGAATTTTGTTTGTGATGATGATTCCCGAGTAAGTTGTACTGAGACTAGTTTTCTTATGTGAGTGAGTGATTGTGTCACTGCTGATGTTACTCTGTGATGCTGTTCTTTTCATTTAGTTTTACCATTCACGAATTTTGTTTATTTAAATCCAGCTGATGGACTTTGGGAGAGGGAAATCTTAGAGATTATTAAAGAGGCAAAACTATTTAGAAGTGTTCATCTTAGTAAGTCACTTGACAGTGTATGTGTGTTTTTGCATGCAAAAGTACTGGTACTTTGTATTTGTTTTAACCAAAGCCTTCCTTCTCAAAGAATATACATCTTGACTATTCTTTGGGTTATTCTAATTTTTTTTTTGGAAACTGAGTTTGCGTCCCTCCTTGGTGTCCACACATTTTCTTGTGCTTGTTTTTTTCTTACCCTATCCTGCAAAAGCCATCATTTACAAATAGAGCGTTGAGCCTCTCAGCGCAATGGTTTGAAACTATTATGTATACTCCTTGTATGTATATGTAATATATAGATGAATAATTTATACTRGCTTTTATTCTTAAATCTTGAAGACTTCTTTTGGGTGCTGAGAGTTTGGGAGTATTAAAAATAAATACCATATAAGGAAAACAGAATAGTACCAAATAGCTGTACTAGCAAAGTAGGAAAATGAATCCCAGGGTCTGGAAAATGACGGTTGTGAGTTGAGAGAAAAGGCACTGCTTCCACTCTCATCTTGGTGAGAAGCTAGTTTTCCATGCTCATTAGGATTTCTGATTGTTTCATCTTACAGTGTTGTAAGAAGAAATACTAAAACTTCAGAAACTGAAATCTCAAAATCAGTTTTTTTTTTTTTTTGCCTAGAAAGAATATAAAAGTGAACACATCTAAAATTTATTTATAAGATGTATTTATAAAACTTAGTATAATTTACCTGTAAATCCTGGTCAAGATGCACCTTTTTATAGTTTTGATAGTTTTACTAATGACTGTCAGTGTGCCCAAGCATCATCTGTTATGTAGGCCCTATTTAGTTTAAGAAAAGATTATTGCACACATTTTTTTTCTAAAAAATGTTAAAAGGCTTTTTGATTAATTCATGGATATTAACTAGAAATTAATTCTTTGGATAGTTTAAGACCCACAGTATATTAATGAGGTTTAATTTTTAATTGTATATGCCAGCTTAGGACAAATAATCTCTATGTTAAAGTGTCAAGACATAAAAAGATGTAGTGAATATATGAGCATTTTTGTTTTTCTGATAACTTTAAATGCTATTTTAAAAAATTGTATTTTTTCTGATAATTGTTTTAGGTGATTCACGTAAAGAATAAATTTCCTAATTTCAAGCTTTCAAGTTGACAATTTGAAGTGTTCTTATATTCTCTTGGAGAATGCTGATTTGGAGTTGTGTGGTTTACTTTTAAAGAAAAGCTTGTAATTTATCCGTCTCATAAGTTTAGAGGTCCCCCCCCCCCTTTGGTGTGGGCAGAGGTGTGTTATTGCTTCATTATGCTTTTTTTTCTTTTTTCTCTGACAGGGTTTCTCTGTGTAGTCCTGGCTGTCCTGCAACTCACTCTGTAGACCAGGCTGGCCTCAGAGATCCGCTTGCCTCTGCCTCCCAAGTGCTGGGATTAAAGGCGTGAACCACCACTTCCCAGCTTATTGCTTCATTATGAATTGGTAACTATTATGCATTGATTTTTAAATTTTCACATGCTGTAAATAAACTGAGGTCAATGCTGAAGAAGGCACAGAGTAAAGTAATGATGGCAGTACTTCTCCTGGAGGAGGTAGAAGGAAAGGCTAGGAAGTGAGGGAAAGTAAAATCTCTCCAAGGGTCAACTTAGATAGCTATTTAGTGGGGCAAGCAGTGTTTGTTACCACTGAGTGTGTATGGGTACTGTAGTCTTTATTTTTCCTGCCTGATTATATAGCACAGGTTAATGTAGGCAATTTGGAAGATTAGTTAAGAGGGTAAATAATGTCTGTGTAGCATTGAACACACTCTGCAGTGTGCATGCGTTATATCTTATATAATGTGCATTATACCTTAAGAAATGTAGCTAACATTTTCCCAATAAATCTCTTTTCCCTTTAGCACTCACCTGCTTAGTGAATTTCCCTTGTCCAGAATGCTGGGGTTCTGAAGTGCTTGTGATTTTATGCTTTAGAATACTGACATAGACTTGAGCAACTGAGCATCTTATATTGGAAAAACCTCACATGAAAATGAGCCATTACCTTAAAGTTTTTGCCTGCCAGTGTACCACTGGATCATAGGTTTAGGGACCAAGCAGTTTGTTTAGCATCGTTCAGGTATTTGCAGTGCTGGGGATCAAATCAAGGCTTTCTCAGGTACTCTGTACTGTGGAGCCAAATACCACAGCCCTAAAGCAGTCTTGTATACTAATGGATATATTTGAAACTTCATAAGGGCCCAAAAGTAATTTGTTGACTGTATAAAAGGTTTTTTGACAAAGTTTTTAATATTGTCCTGATGATTTTTTTCCTTACATCAATTTTGCCAATTCATATCATACCAACTATGTATGAATTGTCTACTTAGTATGGTTGTATAAAATTATCCTAAATTTTAAAACAAATTTTAAATTCACATCTTTATTTTTTTAATATTTTAAAATTTTATACTCTGTTAAACAAATAATAGTCCTTTTCCTGCTTGTGTTCTTCTGCTTMTCCAATAAGAATATAGAATAATAACACTAGGCTGTCCTCCYAGCCCTGTCGTCTGCTGACGTCTCAGGAGAGGGAGTTAAACCATATTTAATATCACACAGATATGTAGTGAAGTTAGTATACAGAAACACTTTTCCAACATCGGTCAAGTGGTTTTGATGGGAAAACTTAGCTTTATAGAAGTTTCAAGAAAATTTTTAGGAAGTTTGCTGTATCAACTATTAATGCAAAATGTAGTGAAGACACTAAATGCTAAAATTAGAATCCAGTTTTCATTATTAAGCATAGGGTTTTTGGAGGGCTTCAAAGCCAGTTTGATACCTGCTTGTATTTGGAATGAGTGACTTGCTTTGTAGGGGTAGATCAAAGTCAAGTGACTTAACTTTGTTTTATTAGTTCATTAACTCATTTGATAAATATTATTTTAACTCCTATTCTGTGTCAGATACTGTTCTAACAGAATATAAGAGTGCACAGCATAGACTGGTGGTTTGCGATCAAGTTATGAAGCAAAAGACATCAAAGGTATATGGAGGTTGTATGGGTAACAGGCCAGAGTATCTTTCTCTCAGAGGGTGAGTGGGGAAACCTGTGGTGAAGGAGTGGTTCTGTTTATCCAAGTGAAAGACCTTTTAGGAAGGGACAGCAACAAAGAACTGATAATCAATCCTGCCACAGGAGTGTTCTAGATGTCCTGTGATTTAGAAAATCACAAGACTGTCTGAAGTGTAGTAAGAAAGGAAGAGAAGGATTACTGGGAAAACTGGGACTAGCAGATGAAAGACCTGTACGCCACCATACAGACCTTGGCTTCTCTATGGGTAAAAGAATCTCACGCCTCCTCTCCATAGTTAGTTGCTTTACCAAGTTAGTTGAATTCTCACTTTCACAGTTAGCTAAGGGTTCTGCTGAACTAGCAGAAATATGCCTTAACTTTTAATGGGGTTTTGTATCAGCAAATCTAAGTTGAAAATATTAAGTAAAAAATGCACTTAAGACACTATCTACTGAGCATCCTAGTGTARTAGTAGACTAGTTCTCTGCCACATAGTAACTATTTAGGGTTGTGATGCCATAACTGGCTGGGAACTGCCCCTGACTGCTGCCAGGGTACACTGTGGTACAACATGTTGTCTGGGAAAAGATTAAAATTCACATTTTGGAGAATGTCTTTTGATTTAATGTGTGTCACTTTTAGACCCTTGTGAAGTAAAAAGAAACAGTACTGTAAAAATGGTTCAACTTGGGAAGCAAGATATAATGTGATTAAGAAATTGTAGTTTTGGGAATAGAGAGATGGCTCAGCACTTAAGAGTACTGACTGCTCTTCTGAAGGTCCTGAGTTCAAATCCCAGCAACCACATGGTGGCTCACAACCATCTGTCATGAGATTTGACTCCCTCTTCTGGTGTGTCTGAAGACAGCTACAGTGTCCTTACATATAACAATAAATAAAAAAAAAAA
>BDUI01011524.1:29673-56787 GCA_002335545.1 Apodemus speciosus
AAAAAAAAACTGTATGTTGTTGGTACAGAGGCAGATAGTCTGATCAAGGAAATAGAATTGAAGATCCAAAAATAAAACCAAACACTTCTGGACACTTAATCTTCCACAAAGACACAACAAATATATAATGGAAAAAAAGCATCTTCAATAAATGGTGCTGGTCTAACTGGTAGTTGGCATGTAGAAAAATGAAAATAGATAAATTTGTCATCTTGCACAGAGCTCAAGTCCAAGAGGAACAAGGCCCTCAACATAAAACCATATGTACTGACTTCAATAGAAAAGAAAGTAGGAAAGAGCCTCCAACTCATTGGCCTGAGGGGAGGGGATATTTCCTAAGTAGAACTCCAATGGCTCAGGAGCTAAGTTCAAGAATTGATAACAGGAACTTATGAAACTGAAAATCTTATGTAAGGCAAAGGACATAGTCAGTGGTACAAATCAGCAACCCACAGATTGGGAAAAAATCTTCACTAATCTTACATCCAATAGAGGGCTAATATCTAAATTATATAACAACAACAAGCTCTCAACATTATATAGCTCTCAACAAGCTAACCTCCAAAAAAAAAAAAAAAAAAAAACAATCAAAAAATGGGGTATAAACCTTAACAAGGAATTCACAATAGTGGAATCATGAATTGGTAAGAACCACTTAAATGATGAAAGTCCTCAGTGATCAAGGAAATTCAAATCAAAATAACCCTGAGATTTGACCTTACACCAATCAGAATAGTTAAGATCAAAAACTCAGATGAGGGCACTTGTTAGCAAAAATGTGGAGAAAGGAACACTCCTCCACTGCTCCTGTGATTTCAAACTAATACAACCACTATGGAATTAATCTGGAAGTTCTTCAGAAAATTGGAAATAGTTCTACATGAAGAACCAGCTATACTATTCTTGAGCATATACCCAAAAGATGCCCTGCCATGCCACAAGGGGAAGTGCTCCACTATGTTTATAGCAGCCTTATCTGTGATATCCTGAAGCTGGAAAATACCCAGATCTCCCACAATGGAAGAATGGATATAGAAATAGGATACATGCTCCACAATGTTCATAGCAGCCTCATTTATAATAGCCAGAAACTGGAAAGAACTCAGGTGTCCCTCAACCGAAGAATAGATACAAAAAAATGTGGTATATATACACAATGGAGTACTATTCAGCCATTAGAAACAATGAATTCATNGGGGAAATCACATGCTATGCCAAGCAACCTAGGGCCTGGTCAGCATCAGTAGCTCAGCCAGTAAACATCATCCCTCTCTTTCATTTTCTGAAGTCTTCAACAGGTTGATTGCTGAGCCGTGAGTGCACAGTCGCTGCTCTGGCCTTGTCTTCACTGATAAGGCAGGGCCCTGGGTCCTTAGTCCTGGGTCCTGGGTCCATAGGTCAGAGACAGAGAGGGCTTGTTTTACTTCCTGATTGGTGACATATTATTTTAAGACTGGTTAGAAAAAGAAATCAAGAGTCTTGACTTGAATTAAGAGAAGAAATTAAGTTTCTAGGATTTGGAACACAGGTCAAGGTCAGCTCTGTCTTTATTGTTGGAGTTGAAGAAATTGGATGGCTCTTACTAAGAAATAATTACATGGTTGTTCCTCCAGGAAAGGGGATAATGAGACTAGATTCTAGCTGTGCTAGCSTACACGGGATGAAGCTGGAAAGATGAGGGAAGGAATAGAAATAGGCCCCCTTTCATTACTATCCACACTCAGCAATTGTCTTGTTTTTTATAGTTGTCTTATTATTTTATCATAACATCAGCAATTGCCAGCCCAATACATCCACATACTTTCTGTAGGATCCTGAAAATGTGCCACTTTGTGCAGTTACACTACACAGGCTTGTTACAGTTAGCAATGTGCCTGTGTCTTCTTACTTTTCTTTGCAACCCACTGTTACGCTCATTTGATTTTTTTCATTTTCCACATTACTGAAGGCCTTGTGTAGGATGAGCAAAAGCTGTATCCTTGTTCCCGATGACCAGTTTTATAGACTACAACATGGTCAGCTTCTGRCTTAATCCATTCCTTAACAACAAACAAGCAAACAAACAAAGAAACAAACAAACAAACATTCCTCTTTTCTGAAGAGATACAAAGTCAATCCATGGGATAATCAATATACATTCACAGATATTTAGGCACCAGCAACTATTTAACTACCAGTGAACTCACCAACTGTCATAAATATTAACTAATATTTACTTAGTATCAACTGTGCATTATACTGAGTGCTGAGCCCCGACCCTAAGTGTGCTCATGAGTTRGCAGGTGGCACACACAATGAATGCTAAGGAAGTCATTCAGGACACGCAGCATGAAGGCAGCATACCAGACAACATAATTTGAGTTCTGAGTCACTCATTGCTAGCTTGGCGAATTGATTCTCTCGCAGCCTTAATTTGTTTTTCTTCAAATTAGGGACAACGGTAACCATTCTGGAGAGTTGCATTAGGAATCTGAGCRCATTCATGCAGTTCTTAGCACAGGATGAGACCTGAAAGTTTCCACTGCAATTACAGGGACGACCAGGAGGTGAGGCAGTGTAGGATAAGTTCACAGAATGATGGAAGAAAGGAAAATAACAGAGTTGGCACAAGAAAGCARGAGCTYGAGTGAAGAACTGTATTTTTCCCTGATTACTAACCAGGYCCAACCCWGCGTAGCTTCTRAAGTCAGATTAAATCGTGTGCACTCAAGATGGTATGACCATAGACATGGAGAATTATATTTCTCTCACAGAAGAAGAGATACAGTAAGTACATTCATTATATGTAGGACTGGAGAGGAATGCTACTGAGCACTAAGTGTGAGTTAGGCCATCAGAATATTTTATACATGTTATCTTATTTGATTTCCCATGCACATAAACAACCATGGAATTCCCAGCCTCATCTTATCACTAAGAAATTAAAACTGAGGAACTTTAAATGTTTCCCAAGGCAATACAGAGCAGGAAAACTGATGTGAACCAACTTGTCAGGCCCTGGGCTTTTAGCTGAAGTGGGGCAGTGCTCTGGGTGTGGATTTGCACTACGGACTATCATGTTTGCAATAGATTGAATCCAATTTAGTGTCGGGTTTATAAATAGATCGTTTATTTTCCCTGTATTTGAACAGATCTCAGCTTGCACTGAAGGTGCTGCGTCCTGCTTGGACTCCCACCATTCTCTTGCTACAGGGCAAAGAACCCATGGAAAATGGTTCCAGGTTCTGTCTCCAAGGGCCAATACTGGGGCTTCTGTATTTTCAGTCTAAATTCACACCACTCAGGAGTTCATAGGCACACCTGCAGGAGATCAGGCACTCCTGTCCCTTTCTAAAGCCCTCTCACATCTCAAATCCTGGTACAAAAGATGAGATCCATACTAGAAGAAAACTGAGGCCTAAAGACACTAACACAACACATCTGCCTGTAGCCTTACAAACTACCTATGATATTTCACTCACTCTCATCAAACCCTCTTTGAGCTTGTGGGTAGCATGTTGTGATTAGTATTGCCNAAAAAAAAGAAATTTTGATTCATTTACACAATGGAATACTGTTCAGCTGTTAAGAAATAGGACATCATGAGTTTTGCATGCAAATGGATGGAAGTAAAAAATATCCTGAGAAAGGTAACTTAGACCCGAAAAGACATCCATGATATGTMCTCACTAATAAGTGGATATTAGCCAAAAATGTAAACACCCAGGACACAGAACTCAAGGTTAAGAAGACAAAGGACCCAAGTAAGGATGCTTCAATTCAATTTGGAAGGGAGTAGAGAGCAGAGTACAGAGGGAAGGAGGAAACTGAGTAGGAGAGAGGAGCGGGAGGGGCAAGAGAAAGGGGAACATGATCAAGTATTGGGTGGGCACCAAGAATGAAGCCAGAAAGGCCAGCAGAATGTATGGAAATATAAAATCTCCACAGGTCGGTGCCAGTAGGACCATCTAGAATATACCAGACACCTGGGAGGTGATATAATCTCAATGCTCAATAGTAAGGAGAGGGAATATATAGAATCCACCTCCAGTAAATTGACAAGGTATCAAGTAGAGGCATGGGGTTGTCATGCCATAGTAAAAAACTCTGATGCAGAACGGTTCCTGCCTAAAAGAACTGCATAGACAAAAATTGAAAAGAGACTGAGGGAAAGGAAGTCCAGTGACTGTCCCAAATTGGGATCCATCTCAAGGGGAAGCTCTGAGGCCTGACACTWTCACTGGTGCTGATGTTCTTACACACAGGAGCCTGACATTGCTTTTCTCCAAAAGGTCCAACAAGAAGCTGACTGAGACAGAAGCAGATACTTACACTCCACCAATCATCTGGCCTCAATGAGAGAAGACACACAAAACCCTTGAGAGACTTGAAGCCCCATGGAGTGCAGAGGYCTGGTAGGATGTGAGGGTGTCAGGAAATTCTCTTGGAGATGGGGGAAGAGGAGTGTGATGAGGAACTGTTGGAGGGTGGACCAAGAAGGAGATAATGATTGGAGTGTAAAAATTAGACTAGGGATAATAATAAAGAATAATAAAGGAAGAAAAATGAATTATTTGGCAAATATATGTGTGTATGTGTGTGTATACTCTTACTACTTATAGATAGATATAAAACTTATTTAAAAACTAAAGAAATCTTGATGATCTTATTCAATTTTATATATTAATAGAACTTTTTGAAATAATATTTTCAATTGTTTTAGAATTTCATAAAATATACTTTAATAATAGTTACTCTCTTCTTTAATTCCTTCTGGATCCACTCCCTACCCATAATGTCTTCCCTGTCAGTTATGTTTGCCTTTGAGGACAGTCAATGCAAAGAAAAATGCCCACACAATTATAATCATGATTCCTTTTTGACAAAAGTACAATAAGCTTTTGAAAATTATCTTTGATATGAGAAAATGAGAGGGCTACTAGAAGTAGCATGCTCAGCATGAGACCCTCATGCGACTGCATGCATGACTTTAAAACCCTCAGAGTAGGGATTCTAGATATAGCATACATTCATTGAAAGTCCTGTGTAACTGCTACACAGGAGTTAAAAACCCTCAAACTAGAAGTTTTAGAGTTAGCATGCATAGTTGGAGAGCCCCACAAGACTTCCCCAGGAGTTTGAAACCTTCAGACCCATTACTCTGGAGAAAGAATGGATAGTTTGAGAGCCACCTGAAGTTTTCCCATCCACAAATTAGTCATCCATATGAGAATTCACTTTTCCTAAGTCCTGGAGCCATTCCCTTAGTAATGCCAGTGCTGGGGCATCTGTAATGGTATCTCTGTATATGTGGATTTGGCAGAAAATTCTTCTGGAATCTATGACTATGATTGTTAGATTTTGCATTTTTGTAGGATCCCTAGATCTTACATATTCTTTGTCTATGATAACACTTAAATCACTCTTGTTTGAGGCCCATTACTGAGGAATTAATGTTTAGAGGAATCATGATGGTTTAGATTTTTATGTATACTA
Source organism: Apodemus speciosus (assembly GCA_002335545.1). Classification (NCBI taxonomy): domain Eukaryota; kingdom Metazoa; phylum Chordata; class Mammalia; order Rodentia; family Muridae; genus Apodemus; species Apodemus speciosus. The sequence continues at coordinate 35,149 of BDUI01011524.1, forward strand.
TTATGGTTTACAGATGCTGGTTCAATCAGTGGGGAATCTCTGAAAGGGGAAGTCGTACTTGCTGATCACATCCCTCATTGGTTCTTCAGAAATCAGGCACCAAATGTTTACCCTGACCCAGGATGGTCCTTTGTGGAACAAGATCACAATTGGTGGTCCTATCGTATAAGTGAAGTTGAAAATGATGGCCCTGCTTTCAGGCACTCCTTCCTGAATTCAGAGTAACTTTAGATCCACAGTGTATATCCTCGGATGACTCTGAACCAATAATTCTGGCCTGAAGATTCCGGCCCTGWGCAGGTTTCTACCCCATCATGTCTTGGGTGTTCCTGACTCAGAGTTTCTTTTCCATGGTCTTGAGGGATCCATCTAGTCAAGTTTCAGAATATAATTTTGGGGAAATTTTTCTGATTCTCTATAAATTGTAGTTAACAGAGATTTTTGGATCTACCAATCTTCTAAGTCAGTACAAGTCCTTTTGATAAATGACAGAAAGGATTCCTTTACAGTCCTACTGTTACCACTTCAGGTCCACCCTYCCACAATTCCTCGTACCTTTGTCCTCCCCCTAACTCCAAAAGAATGTCCCCAGTACCCTAACCCACCAACACTGCTCCAGGACTTCCCACTACCTGGGGCCTTACATTTCTTGTGGGTTAGGCAATTCTTCTCTCACTGAGGTCAGACCAGGAAATCCTCTGCTGTATACATGTCATGGGCCTTGGACAAGCTCGTGTATGCTGACTGGTTGGTGCTCAGTGTCTAAGATATCTCAGGGATCTGAGTTAGTTAAGACTGCTGGTCTTCCTCTGGGGTTACCCTACTTCTCAGCTTCTTCCAGTCTTTCCCTAATTCAGTCACAGGTGACCCTAACTTCAGTCTATTGGTTGATTGTTAGTATCTGCTTCTGTCTATCAGCTCCTTGTTGGGCCTCTCTGAAGAAAGCCATGCTTGGCTCTTGTCTTTAAGAANCTGGTACAAAAGATGAGATCCATACTAGAAGAAAACTGAGGCCTAAAGACACTAACACAACACATCTGCCTGTAGCCTTACAAACTACCTATGATATTTCACTCACTCTCATCAAACCCTCTTTGAGCTTGTGGGTAGCATGTTGTGATTAGTATTGCCMAGAGGACACGTGCAGAACCTCTGATCATGCAGGCGAACAACTTTGGAGCTGAAACTTACACTGGAATGATTAAAACAAAGGATTCAACAGACACAGAGAAAACAGGAGCCAGTAAAGTGTGTTAAGAAATTACAAATAATCAGGAAAGGTTCTGATAAATTGTGTTCCTTGTTTCCTATTCACAAAATACTAATCTTTCATTTTCTTTTGGGTATTGTTATTATTATTATTATTATTATTATTATTTATAGAAAATGTTTCACAAAGGAGTTTTTCATATTACCTCAAAAAATAAAATTGTTTGGCCAATATCAGTGTAGATTTTATATAGGATTTGGCTTTCCATTGGAGCACAAATAGATTGTCCCTACCAATAGCAAGGTATACCTGTGAATGAACTATGATCTGTAAAGATTCAAAAACCCTGGAAAAGAAGAGGGAGAATCCACCCCATTTTCCACTGTTTGCCATCTAGAATAGTTTCATAGTCTCTTGGACACAAAGACCGTGCAAGTGCCATCTGAGTGTCAGGTTTCTCCGCAGACTTGTTAAAGCGATGGCCTTTTCTTGATCCCTATGTGAGGAGTTGCTGCGAGTATCTTGTGCTGTTTCTTTGAAATGTTTCAGAATTAGTATTGGTTACTGTGACTTTGTAGTATGTATGTATGTTATGATTAGTTTCAATCTTCCTTATGCAATGGTTGATACCTTAGTTGGAATATAAATTTCATGCCACATTAATTTTCTAAGGGAGTTGTAAACAACTTATGGCTGGCTAGGTCAATCAAAACAGCAAAAAGTTATCCTCTTTTGGTTCTGCACGCTGTAAATAGAAAAATTGAGGTGTTACCAGGGTTGATGCATTCTAGGATATCTGAAGGAAAATATGTTTCCTCCCTTTGTCTGGCTCCAATGGAGGCTAGCAGCCCTTGATTCATGGCATCCATCCATCTCGGTYCTCAGCCTCAGAGCATGTTCTCCTCTGTCTGTCTGTTCTACAGTTGAGATGTGAAGTGCTCCCCATGTCTGTCTGTTGACATTTGGGTGTTCTCCTGCCACGCTGTTGGGAACTGGTGGAAACCTTGGGGGGGGTGAACTTAGTGGAAAACATTTACATTCTTGTGGGTGTGACAGAAGGGAACACTGGGGACCCCAGATTCTTCCTACCTGCATGTTCCCCTATTATCATGAGATGAACAGGCCATCTCTGCCATATGCCTCCCCTGTGACACGCCATGCTCATGCTATCATAAGTCCAAAACAACAGTGAATGAAACTACATATTTCCTCCTTGAGGTTGATTTAGGGTGGGGCTTTAGTCCAACATCCATTTTCATCCAATCCTTTGAATAATCCTACAAGATAAGGTTCCATTTTTATATTCCTGGTGAGTGAATTTTTGAGGGAGACATTCATTAACAGTCTTAAATAATAGGTAACTAAGGGTTCTACCAAAGAACTATTGGATGAAAATTGTATGGTGTACAGGCTGGTTTTCTGTGTCAACTTGACACAGGCTGGAGTTATCACAGAGAAAGGAGCTTCAGTTGGGGGAAGTGCCTCCATGAGATCCAACTGTGGGGCATTTTCTCAATTAGTGATCAAGGTGGGGAGGGCCCCTTGTGGGTGATGCCATCCCTGGGCTGGTAGTCTTGGGTTCTATAAGAGAGCAGGCTGGGCAAGCCAGGGGAAGCAAGCCAGTAAGAAACATCCCTCCATGGCCTTTGCATCAGCTCCTGCTTCCTGACCTGCTTGGGTTCCAGTCCTGACTTTCTTTGGTAATGAACAGCAGTGTGGAAGTGTGAGCTGAATAAACCCTTTTCCTCCCCAACTTGCTTCGTGGTCATGATGTTTGTGTAGGAATAGAAACCCTGACTAAGACATATGGGTAGATGAATTCCAGACTTGGAAGGTGTAGAAATAGATCACTGCATCAGGTGTCTATGTAAATCTCTAATACTGGTACTCAGGAGGACTGCAGATGGAGGATCATGAATTCCAAGGCAGTCTGGACTACGAAGGGAGGCCCTATATCAAAACAAAATATATTTTATTTGCTAAATTAATGCATTAGACTGATTTGAAATATTAAAAACATAATTTGTGTTTTTAGAGAAACATCTGAGGGGAAGTGGGTACTAGCCTGTATTCTTCAGCGTGCTTCCTAAGAACTTTGTTTCCAATCAGTTGACTTATTTGCCTGAATTTACCTAAATATTGTCTCGAAAATACTTTTGCATGGGCATAGAGGGAACCTTCCATATATGGTGGCTAAGCAACCCACATCTTCAAACAATTTACAGTGTGATGTTTTTGGTAACTATTTAATAATAAAGTATACGTRCTACAATTAATTTCAAACATTGTAGGCCATTGTTCTAGGACGTATATACTACCGAGAACTTAAAGATTTTTCAAATCAAAATTGCCTAAAGGTAATTCAAAGCACATATCCACTGACAGTTTTTTAATATTACAAATCATTGGGCCAGTGAGATGGCTTTGCAGCTAAAGATGCTTGCTAGCAAGTCTAACAATCCGAATTTGATTCCCCAGGACTCATACAATGTGAAGAGAAAACAGACTCCATCAAATTATTTCACTCTTCTGTGGGGCTGCCGCCACTCTTATCCTCTTTTGTTATTTTATTCACATGAAAGAATACATTTAGACAGTTATTTTATGCCTTAGAACCTTGTACTGTGAAAGTTTTTAAAAATAAAAGGGGCTTGGCTACATTTGAACTCTTCACCTGGGACTTTCCTATGAGTCTCACTTCATCCTCTGCAGTGGTAAGATTGCTCGGTGGCTGACTCGGTGTGTCTGGAATTCTCTCCCTCACACATTCCCCCAGAGCCTCCATTAGCTGGCATTCAGTGCCGGGTGCCAGGCATCTGTTGATTTGGCTTGCGTTTCATATGAACCTTTATTGTTTGGCTGGGATTTATGTCTCAGAGAGGGTTACTCACCATAAGTCACCAGCTTTGCTGAGCAGGGTTTGTGGTTGTTGCAGGCAACTGTGTCATTTGTAGTTGTTATTGAAAATAAAAAATAAAATAAAATAAAATAAATTCTTTAACGGGACATGCTATCTGGATTGTTCAAAAGCACTCTTTGGTCCTTTCATGTAGTTTCCCCCCTATACATTTCAGCAAACAAGAAAGATATAGGCCTATGGTGCTGGTACCCTGCTTAGGGTGTGTTCTGAGCATCACTGAAGAAATTGTGGTGATGGCAAGTGTGGGGAGGTCATTATAACAGCAGAGTGGATGYGAGTATGGGAGAAGAGAGAATCTGTGCAGATCTCTCTTTTCCTTAATCTACTTAGTCTTGATGATCGCATGGAGGAGGAAAGAAGTGCAGGTTAGAAAACCCAGAAAGAACTCCGAGGACAGATTAATAACAAAACTACAACATGTTAATTTTTCTCAAAGAGGATAGTTGCTAGTTTCTGCTGTGGAGATCCCGAGTATGTTTGTGTTCTTGTGTATAACACTTTCCAAGAATAAACATGACCCAGATCATGGGGCTAGGTCAGTAGTATGGCTGCAGAGTAGACAGTGCATGAAAGGTCATGTGAGCCTGTTTGATAGAGACAGCAAAGACTATTTTAAGAATTAATGGGGGCTGGAGAGATGGCTCAGCGGTTAAGAGCACTGACTGCTCTTCCAGAGGTCCTGAGTTCAATTCTCAGGAACCACATGGTGGCTCACAACCATCTGTAATGAGATCTGACACCCTCTTCTGGTGTGTCTGAAGACAGCGACAGTGTGCTCATATACATAAAATAAATAATTTTAAAAAAATGAGTTGACGCTATCCATTCCAYTTGCCTGTCACACATTTTATGGGAGTTTTTAAAGCTAAGCATGATTCTCATATTTCATAAGCTATAACATTGGAGCAGGTACCTGATTTCCCATTGATAACATCTTTGCTCAGCTTCTCTGTCTCCATAAAAATTACCAAAGACGGGCCACAGGTGCTTCAACACGCTGCTAATGGATGACGGTTCATCCGTTACAGCCCTTGTAAAGTATAAGGCAACAAATTGATCCCTCTTTTTTTTTTTTTTCCTCCTGAAGATTTTGTTGGTGACTCAATGTGTGAACTTCCTGACTCATTCATTCATCATTTAGAAAGCATTTAATGAGGACTTCGGGGTCAGTCACTGTAAGAGCAGTAAATATGTGAAAAAGCAAAACAAAACAAAAGGATGCTAACAGAGCCGAGTGCTAGGACTGTAGCATAGCACTCCTTGCAAAAACATGGCTTGAGCTATTGAAAATGCACATGCCAAATATTTAAGATTATATTGTAAAACAGCAATCCTGTTGCTCACAGCTCTGTCCAATTCTCCTACCACAGGAGACCACTTTCAATTCTTCTAGCCACCTGTTTACTTGATATTTCCTTCCACTTTTATATAATACCATATTTGGCTATTCATTAACTTGTTGACTTTGCATTATTTCTGTGAATACCCTAAAAATAGAAGCTAATGGCTATTTTTGTTTGCTTATTTGCAGAATTTTTGTTTTGTTTGAGACAAACGTTTCAGTGTGTAGTCCCTGGTGGCCTGGAACTCACTATGTCATTGGACAGAGCAGGCTGGTCTCAAACTCACAGAGATACCCTTAACTCTATCACCAGATTAAAGTTGTGCACAACCGTGTCTGGCAATTKTCTCTGTTTTTTTTTAATACAATGAAACTTACGTTGTGTAGGCTAACCACGTGTTCAGTCAACACATTGCTATGTGCAAGTCAGCATTGTTCACAGGTAAGCAAGTAGACACCTGGTTGTGTGTGTGGGAGGAATGGATTCAAAGGTTTCAACTGATCCTTATATGGCCTTTCAATCTCCACCCCGTTGTCCCCTCTAACATCTCACTTTCAAGGTACTTTCTCCATCTTCCATTTCCAAGCCTTCTTCATGACCTCTCTCCTTTGGTTTGTTTGCAAAATTTCATGGTTGCCAAGTCAGTCACTCAGATCTGCCTATTGCCTTCCAGTTATGCGTGCAGATACATATCTCTGCATTTCCTGACTAATCACCCAGACTTTACTCTTTAAGTTATTATGGGCTTGAGAATTTTTTTTTTTATTTAACCACCAAAATCTTGATATGCTTCTGGAATAAAGCCTATATATTTTTATCTTCTATGTTGAATCAAAACCATAAAGTCCTTAAAGAATTCTAGTTGATATTGCCATGTCCCACTACTAGTCATTTTAAAGAGGGAAACCTAGGGTTGGAAGAGTTTACACAAGTAGGCCAATGATCCTACAAAGTGTATTTTCACAGTAACATACCCTGCTTGTTCCTTTTCAAGGTATGCCCTTTAAATGCAAGACTGGTTCTTGTTTTAAAGAATTTGTAGGTTTTGTAAAGCAGTAACTCAGGCGTGCAAGGCAAAACTATAGAATTCACTAATTGTGATGAATAAGACAAGTAGCCACTGTGAACTGGGAATTCAAAACAGGGAGAAAAGATTTTCTGCCCATTTGTGTCTGAAAGGCCATCTGGAATCCTAGTACATGGCTTCCAGTGCTATTGGAACATTGCTTCTCACAGAAATCATATTTTTGTGGGTGTTAACTTTTATTCATCTCCCACTGGAGGTGTGTAGGAATTCCATTTAGGCTTTGAAATGGAGTGGGCAGTTAAAMTGTATCTTTATAGGGTACCTGTCTTAAGAGGTGACACTTTTAGATAAATAAGAGACATTTTCACCCAATAAGTATTTATGATTTACACTTCACTTCAAAGACATTTAAGGGAGAATTATTTTTACTTAGTTTGCTTTGACGAGTGACGGTACAATCTTTGAACTTGTTAAGTCTCAAGTGACTGTTTATAAACAGGGACCAGTTAGGACTTAAGACAGTTTATTAACTTATTCACATTTGTCTAGACTTGTTCTTTGGTTCAGTGCTTTGGCCAGCAAAGATGTTATCACCCGTGGCAGCCATGGAGTGTGGCCCAGAAAGCTAGCTACTCATACAATATCACAGGTGGCCAAAGTCATGGTGGGTCAAGCCATGTCCAGAGATGGCTGCTCCATTCCTGGCTCCGCTGCTGTCTCTGGCGGAAGCATCACCAACCTCCGTCCTAGTCTATTTCATGTTTTAGCAGCAAAGACAACAAACGGTTGAAGATAGATAATTTAGAAAGAAAAGAGACTTACCAATCCTAGGCAGGGTAAAAGCCTCAGGTTCAGGCAGGGAACTCACAAGTGTGTTATGATAAGACAAAGTTCATAAACAAGTGGTGACCAGATGTGAATAACAGAGCTTTAGTAGTAAGCGAGGACATTTGAATGGAGAAAGCCAATTTTTCTTTACAGAAATCTGCTGTCCCATAACGACCAACATTTCCTGCAGGAAAAGTATCCCATCAGTGCCTTCTGAGGCCCCCACATGAGCTAACTGCCTCTCCTTAAGCCCCAGTATTTAGCGTGGTTTCACTGGGGACCAAGTCTCCATGCAGATTGGGAACTTTGGCAATATAGACCATACTCAGAGCACACAGAGCTTTCTGTGTCTCAGATTCCAATCTGTAAAGTGAAGACAGTGACAGACTAGCTCCCCTGTTAGGAGTTTTCCTTTAGTTAATAGCTATAGCATATGTTGTAGCTATTAGAATAGCATCTGGTTTAAAGAAAATACACTATACCAGTCTCCCTTCTAGAAGCAGTACACAAACACAGTGTACACATCAGATTCTATCTTTCTTATCTTCAAGTTTTGCCGTAGAAGAAAAATTTCAATACATATTCATTATTTTATTTTGCACCCATTTAGTAAAGAAGTAGCATGTACCAACCACATTGCTTGATGCTTGTGATACAATAGAGAACAAAATCAGAATTATCACTGCCTTCTTAGAATCCCCGTCATATAGTCAGCTATCAATCAAGTAGTTATACAAGTCAGTGCGAAGTTGCAGCTGTGGAAAGAAGTAGAAAGAGAGAGGTGTCATGACTCTGATTACATGCGAATACATGGAAGAATTTTGGTGCCAAACAGAGCAAAACTTTGTGCTTCCTAAAGAATGCAAGGGTGCTCTGATCTCACAGGAGGGAAGGGCAGCTCTGTGCAGACATTGCGAGCATCCTGAGAAGCTAATTAAAACCATCTTTTCTGATTATACCCTGGAGGATGGGAATCGCTTCCTCTCTTGCCCTTCCTTGACACGACTTGCTCAGGAGGAATGTGAAGGCTGGGTGGGATCTTCCCCAGCGGAGTGAACAGAAGCCACATACCAAAGGGCTGACTGCCCAGCCAGAGCTGCGTCTGCTGGCTCCGCCTCCACCCAGTGTGGACAACTGCTGCTGCTGCTGCTTTGCAATATTTCAAAGGCTAAGGCAGCTTACAGGAAAGGGGGGGGGGGAAGTGTGTTTAACAGCTTCCTTTACTGGAGGACTGGATAGGAGCAGAGCACATTATAAGTTGCTTTTATGGCAGAAATATAGGCGGATTTACAGACATCTGTGCCTAGAATTCACTGAGCCCACGAGAGARCATTTATACAAAGAGCACACTCAGGCGCTCAGGGCATTTGGCGAGAAACTGGACGCCAGTGCCATTTGAATATAACATTTGCCTGTGTCCTGTGCATTGTCAATGCCAGTTTACGAGAAAGGTATAGTTGGGAATTGTATCTAGAATTCCCTCTGTAATCGTTTCCAGAGCTTGAAAGGGTAATGTCTTTTTATTAAAACTTTGCTGGTTAGTGACTTCAGAAAAATACATTCCTTTTCAGTGTGATAGAGCACATGAACAGGAATCGAAGCTGTTTATATATGTGCCTTTTAAAGTATTGTCTTACTATTTAGCCCAGGCTGTCTTCGAACTTGTGATCTTCCTGCCTCAGCCTCTCACCCGGGATTAGAGGCGTGGACCACAACACTCAGCAAGAAATGGAGTGTAGCCATACGCAGGGACGGAGGGTCACAGAATAAGGGYTAGAAAACAAAGTAAATAAGGTGGAATGACTTTAAGATCTGTCATGCCATATAGTGACAGTAATGACAATGGCTTGCACTTTTGAATATTGCTAAGAGAGTAGATTTTATGTTCTTACCTCTAAAGAGCTAAAATAAATGGGAAAGTGGCATACACGCTAATGAGAGCTTAGTCACTGCATGTGTCAAGCTATTATGTTTTATATACATAAGTATGCATGATTTTTTAAATTGTCAAATGCGTGTAATGTATTTTGTTTCTGTGTGACTTAAATCCACCCCCTTTTCTCTATTTTTTTTCATCCAATCCACTGTTTTATCTGAATCTCATTTGCTCTCTCTTTCCTCAAGATTTTANTCTTTCTTTATTTCTTCCTTGACCAAGCTATCGTTGAGAAGATCATTGTTCAAAGTCCATGCGTATTTGTGTTTTCCATTGCTTTTCTTTGAGGTTAATACCAGCCTTAATCCGTGGTGATCTGATAAGATACATGGAATAATTTCAATATTTCTGAATCTGTTGAGGCCCGTTTTRTGACCAATTATGTGGTCAATTTTTGAGAAAGTACCATGAGGTGCTAAGAAGAAGGTATATTCCTTTGCTTTAGGGTAGAATGTTCTATAAATATCTGTTAGATCCATTTAGCCCATAACTTCAGTTAGTTTCACTGTATCTCTGTTTAGCTTCTGATTCCATGACATGTCCATTTTTGACAGTGGGGTGTTAAAGACACTATTATTGTGTGTGGTGCAATGTGTGCTTTGAGCTTTATTGAAGTTTCTTTTATGAATGTGGGTGCCCTTGCATTTGGAGCATAGATGTTCAAAATTGAGTGTTCATCTTGGTAGACTTTTCCTTTGACCAGTATGACGTGCCCCTCTTTATCTTTTTTGACAGCTTTTGATTGAAATTCAATTTTATCTAATATAAGAATGGCCACTCCAGCTTGTTTCTTGGTACCATTTGCTTGGAAAATTGTTTTACAACCTTAAACTCTTAAATAGTGACTGTCTTTGTCACTATTTGAGGTGGGTTTCTTGTGTGCAGCAACACTTTGGGTCCTGTTTATGTATCCAGTCTGTTAGTCTATGTCTTTTTATAGGGGAATTGAGACCATTGATATTAAGAGGTATTAAGGAAAAGTGATTGTTGCTTACTGTTATCTTCTTAGTTAACTGTGACAGTCTGGTTCTGTATCTATCKTCTATTGGGTTTGTTGAAAGATTACCTTATTGAATTTTCTACATTGTGGTTTGCTACCTTGTGTTGATATTTTCCACCCATTATCATTTGCAGAGCTGGATTTGTGGAAAGATATTGTGTAAATTTGCTTTTGTCAAGGAATGTCTTGTTTTCTCTGTCTATGGCAATTGAAAATTTTGCTGTGTATAGTAGTCTGGGCTGACATTTATGTTCTTTTAGGGTCTGTATGACATCTGCCCAAGGTTTACTGGCATTCATAGTCTCTGGTGAGAAGTCTGGTATAATTCTAGTAGGTCTGCCTTTATATGTTACTTGACCTTTTTCTCTCACTGCTTTTAATATTCTTTGTTTAGTACATTTGGTGTTTTGATCATTATGTAATGGGAGGTATTTCTGACCTGTTCCAATCTGTTTGGGGATCTGAAGGCTTCTTGTATGTTCATGGGCATCTCTTTCTTTAGGTTAGGGAAGTTTTTATCTATAATTTTGTTGAAGATATTTACTGGGCCTTCAAGATGTAAATCCTCACTTTTTTCTGTACCTAAAATCCTTATGTTTGGTCTTCTCATAGTGTCCTGGATTTCCAGGATGTTTTGGGTTACAAACTTTTTGAATTTTGAATTTTCTTTGATTGTTGAGTCAATGTTTTCTATGGAATCTTCAACATCTCAGATTCTTTCTTCCATCTATTGTATTCTGTTGTTGATGCTTGCATCGATGACTCCTGAATTCTTTCCAAGGTTTTCTATCTTCAGAGATGTCTCACTTTGTGATTTCTTTGTTGATTCTATTTCCAGTTTTAGATCCTGGATAGTTTTGATCTGTTCCTTCACTTGTTTGTTTGTTTTTTTCCTGAAATTCTTTAAGGAATTTTTGTTTTTCCTTTTTAAGGGCTTCTATCTGTTGACCCATGTTCTCCTGTGTTTCTTTTAGGGATTTTTGTGATTCCTCTTTAAAGGCTTCTGCATGTTGACTCATGTTCTCCCATAATTCCCTATGGGAGTTTTGTATTGCCTCTTCTGGGACTTCTACCTGTTGACCCATGTTCTCCCATATTTCTTTAAGAGATTTTTGTGTTTCCTCTTTGAGGGCCTCTATCTTTTGATCCATATTCTCTTGTATTTGTTTAAGAGACRTTTGTGTTTCCTGCTTGAGGGCTTCTACCTTTTGATCCATATTCTCTTGTAGTTCTTTAAGGGATTTTTGTGCTTCTACCTTTTGACCCATGTTCTCCTGTATTTCTTTAAGGGAATTATTTATGTCCTTCTTGAAGTCCTCCATCAACAATATGACATGTGATTTTAAATCTAGCTCTTGCTTTTCGATGTGATGGAGTATGCAGGATTTGCTGTTGTGGGAGAACTGGGTTCTGATGGTACCAGGCTGCCTTGGTTTCTGTTGGTAATGATCTTGCATTTGTCTTTGGCCATTTTGTTATCTCTGGTGTTAGTTGGTCTTGCTGTCTCTATCTTCTCTGTCCTGCAGGGCTGTGTTTCTTTACTCCTGGGATTCCCTTTGTCTCCAATGCCCTGCAAACAGCTGGTTCTCCAGGAAGTATCAGGTGATGGGGTCTCTCCTGTGGCAGACTTGGCAAGGNAGTGTGTGTGTTTAAAGCCTTTATGTTCAGCATGTAAAACAACTAAGGTATTTCTTCCTAAGCAACTACTATGAGTTAGATAGTCACGAAGACTGTAGTCCGGAAGTAAAGATAGGAATGGAACATACAGTAGAAACCGTGTCCAGAGAGAAAGCCATAGCACAATCTAGAACTGGAGAGCTATTCCATGTCAGCTAAGATTAACCCTATCCTTCCTACATACTCCGCCATAGTTCTAAGTGAGTTACATTTTTCCATTGTTCTTTTAAAGAGCATAAGAAGTTATAGGCTTTGTTGTGGTGTTTCCACGCCATCTTTTCTTGATCCCCATCTCCCATTATCCTCTTGGCTTTTTTGTCCCATTCTGATGGTCCTTCCCGACCTAGTTGTTTCTCTTTACATTGGATGTCTTGCATCCCCTTCTGACGTTCCACTCCTACCTACCACTGCAGAACTTATTCCCCCATTATCCCTCTTTTAGTTTTCTAATATGCATTCCCATACCAAAGAGAGAGAGAGAGAGAGAGAGAGAGAGAGAGAGAGAGAGAGAGAATTAAAATAAAGAATCTGCTAATGAGAGAAAACATGTGGTATATCTTTCTGACTCTGAAATACCTCACTTACCATAACAATTTCCAGGACCATCAATCTTCCTGCTAGTATCATGGTTTTACTCTTCCTTATGACTGAGAGAAATTCCATGTGTGCAGTATTAACCACAGTTTTAAATTTGTTTCCAATTTTTTTTTTTTTGTAAAATCGTCTTTTATTTTGAGATTATAGTTGCACCGTTTCCCTCATCCATTTCCTCCCTCCAAGGCCTCTCAGGTATCCCTCCTTGCTGGTTTTCAAATTCGAGTCCATTCATCTATAGATGGACATCTGGATTGGTCCATTCTCTGAGCTATTGTGAATAGTGAACAGGCGACTTGCAGTCCTCTGGGGACATGCTCAGGAGTGGTCAGCTGGGTCTGTAGGTGCTCGTACTTTTAGATCGCGTTTGTTTATTTTCACGTTTAACTACCACACTGATTCGCATGGCGGCTGCACTCATTTACACTCCTACCAGCAGTGAATAAAGGTTACTCTTTTCTCACATCAACGCAAAGGAGCAATAGACACTTTAAAAAGTATTTGGCATCTTTAGCAAATAGAAAATGCAAGGGAAAGCCGTTCTGAGACTTATTTGTAATTTACCACCTTTCATTTTAGAGATGAGAGGGCTGAAACCTAGAGGAGTTAGGCATTAAGTATTTTTTTCCAAGATGCATAGATAAAAACCACAGGGTTTGATTTCAATCCTGTGACTTTCAGTCTCGGTTCCTTTGTCATACTCTTAGACACTGTCACAACTAAGAGAGCTCAGCGTGTCCTTCCTTTAGGAAGATCCCTGGAGTTTGGGACAATAGTCATAATTTGGAAGGTTATTTGGGTGTTTCTTTAATAAGATAAACAAGAACAAAATTTTCTCCTTAACAATTAGTATAGATTGAAAATAAAATTAAAATGTTTCCAAATGTTAAGGTGATGGTAGTTAGATCCAGATTGATGGAGGCAGCCAGGAATTAAAAGAAAGAGGAGACAGACCACTGTATACAGAAGCAGATTTGTCCTTTAATCTGAACAATAGAAGGGTAGAGGTCTCTGAGCGAGTAAGTGGAGACTACTTACATAATTACAGTGGGCTAGGGGGTTTTATAGGAAAGAGGAAAGATTTTAGGGATAGAAACTTCCATCTGAGATCAGTTGCCCTCTAGGGTCCCAGTGGTAAACACCAAAGGAGGCTGCTGTGTTATCTTATTAGAAGCTTCCTGAATCTTACTTTGTAGACTCAGGTGTTATGACCAGTCAAGTTTCCAGTCTGGACTTTCTCAGCCCACCTGAGCCTTTTCAGTGGTATCCTGTGGGAGGGGGGAGGTACTCGTGACTTTCACATTAAGTGAGGAGTTTATTTAACAGTAATGTACTGACTATTTTTTTTTAGCAGTGACAAATACACTATAGAAAATGTTAACCATAGACAGAAGGAAGGACAGAAATAAAGACATCCTCTATACCAGTGGTTCTCARCCTTCTTAATGCTGAGGACCCTTTAAGACAGCTTCTCATGTRTGACAAAATTATTTCATTGCTACTCCATAATTGTAATTTTGCACCGGTTATGAATGTGAAGTAAATATCTATCAGGGTATCTGATATATGACCCTTCATAGAGGTCTCGGCCCACAGGTTGAGAATCGCTGCTGTCTATACCACCTTTGCGGCTTTTCTGTAAATCTAAAACATTTTGCAAAGCAAGTTTATGAATGATACAATGCTAGAATAAGTTCATGATAACACCTGTGACCAGCACAAACGCCACAGTRCTTCTGCTCTCCAGAGGGAGGTGACCTCTCTCCAGTAAACTTTCTGCTTTGGAGCTCCAACAACATGGCCACACCGYCATCACCCTACAGAGCATGCTTCCGGTTTGTTTTAAACCCCTTACGCGGTGAGGCTCACTGCGCATGCTCCATTCTGTCCTAGTGCTGTGCTGGTCTCTGCCGTCCAGTTATGTGCTCGAAATTTGTCTTTTTTTTTTTTTCTGACACTAAAAACTGGCCTTCCCTTGTCTCCGTTCTGCAAGACCAAAGGAAGTGTTTTAAAACTACCTTCTGTTAGGTTACCATGCTTGACGATCCTAGTCAAGCCCTGAAATCTGAGTCATTTGGATCTGGCCTTTGTGACAGGTTTCTTGTTCTGGAAGTCTGAGGCCTGGGAGGGCCAGAACATGAGTGGTTTCTATGGCATGCGAGCCCTGCAGAGACACGTCTGCCTCTTACACCAGCATCCTATTGCTTTTGATCTCTTATTTCTAATATTGCAACTAGCTTACCATGGAAGACAGTAATGAATGCATAGTCACAAGACTGAGGAATCAATATAACATACATCAGTTGGAGACAAGAGAGGCCAACTTGAAGTTAGGTGGTAAAGGATATACTCAGAAAGCTCCCAAAGTTCTGGTTCCTAAGTGTTTCTGAAATGTGTCCCTTCTTGTATCATTTGGGGTTTAGCYAATAAAGAACACCTTTGAAATCTATCTTGGGAGAGAAAAAGATTGGTCCTCAGAGGATTGCCTGTTTGGATGATGGAAAAGGTGAGATGCCAAACAGAAGACAAGGCCACTCACGTTAGCTGGAGCAGGAAGCTATAATCAGTGCTGGGCTGTTTGGACAAAGAGAGGAAGTAGTGTTTCCATAGCCAAGGGTGGGATCCCTGGACAGAAGCCAGGACTGGAGCATGCGTGCACAGAGGCAGCTAAAGCCAAAGAGGAAATACAGCTGCTGCTGTARGTGTCATCTGAGGCCTCAGAGAGACAAACACCCTGGAGTTTTCTGTCTTTCAGTCTCCCAACAGTAGATATTTCTGGAAAAGCTGACCAGAAAGCAGCTAACTCAGAGGCTCTTTCAAGCACAGGGCAGAGAAGCCATTTCTCTTTTCAGACACAAAGGACCACAGCTCCAGCTGAGCCTCTGCCTTCTCTTTCTCCTTCTTGCACATATGGTACATGTGTGTGTGTCCTCACAAGTTGTTCCTGACACAACAGTGACAATCTCCCCATTCTCCCTTTTCTTCTTTCATGCTTTAGCCAGAATGATGGTCTAAAACAAACAGATTTGACTCTTGTTTAAGCCAAAATTGACTCCTTGTCAGCTATGAATCAAGCCTGAGAGTTTTACCATGGAAGACAAGTTTTTTTTTGTTTTTGTTTTTGTTTTGTTTTGTTTTGTTTTGTTTTTGGTCTGGCTCCTATTTTCCTCTCTAGTCCTTTTCTCCCACAATTCCAGGCTAAAAGGTAAAGTTCAGTGGGCAAAGTGCTTGCGTGCTTAGAATGTGCAAGGTCTTATGCTTGATCCTCAGGAATGTAAAAAATATGAAAAAGATGGTTTGTTTCCTACAACTGTTGTATGGCTCAACCTGAATGCATTGAAGASTATATAAGACACAGAGTCGCCTAAGACATCTACAGCCGAGGCGTCAGAGTGTCAACTGTCAACTATCCATCTTCAAGAAGCTTCTAGATACCCTGGAAGAATATGAGATTGGAAGAATTCACCTACTCCRGGGAAATGAAGGGAAAGAGAACTGCATGGGCTTTGGAATGATGCTGACGGATCAGAGAACAAGTCTGTGAGATTTGAGAAGTTCTTAGTAAAGCCCGTCACATTGGATAATTCTGGCTATGTGATGTGACATTCGTTTTAGAATAGACTCAGTGCCTAAAGAGGTGGCTCTTACTACTATTCCTAAAATTAACCCACTGCTAACAGACCTCTCRTAGAACGAAAGGCCATGGAAGACTCGCTCTTCATAGAACAGATGCTAACTGCTGTCACGCTATCTCTCTTACCTCCTTCCCACAGACACACCTCCTAAACACCAAGTCCCAATTCTGCTTGTGTGGCTTAGGGCTTTGGTTACACTTAGCTTTGGTTCATGGCTCTTTGGATTTAACCGATAAGCACTAGAACACTAATAACTTTACTAGTGGATACTTTAGTGAAGACAATGATTTCCCCAACCCCAACAGACCRCAGCTKGTGTTAGTCTATAACTAAGGTGTGTAGTGTCTTCTTCACATATACAAACACACACATATACAAACATACATATATATCCATGCACATACATACACACATATACATAAACACATCTACACACAGCACAATATACATATACATTTAAATACATTATCCATACATACATACACATATATGCACATGCACAACACACAAATATGCACATACCCAAATATATACACATACAGACATACATACTTGCACCTATATACACATATGCATACATACATACACATACATAAAATACTTGACAAGAGTTGATATATTTCTAAATCAGGTCATCTCAGCTTCCTAATATTTAGGTTTTTGAAAATATAGAGTTGGCTTCAAAAGCTTATTTCCTTTTGAATTATAAATATCATTTACTATATGTTTTTCAAACTCTAGATGTAGCTAAGTCTTAATCCATCCATACTTTGGGCTAATGTAATTTTTTATCTTATTTTGAATCTTCCTCAGGAAACATTAGCTAATATGGAGGTTACATAGTAGCAGATATCTGCAGAAAGTAGATTCTGAAAAAGAAATAGACTATTAAATATTTGTTAGAGAATGTCTTTTTTTCCTTTTTTTAATTGAATATCATCTTCATTTATATTGCCATGGTAAAACCTTTCCCAATTTCCCCCCTCCCCAAAGCTCCTCATTCCCACCTCCCTTCCCCTGCCTCCATGTATATGCCCCTCCACCCGACACATCCACATAAAAGTGTTGACTATAGTTTGGAAGGGAAAATGTTGAGCTAGGCTGTCTCATCAAGAGATTAGCCACAGTAGCCACTGTAACAGGCAGTTGTGATAGCTTTTCTGATTTGCACTGATTTAGGGAAAGGGCATGTTGATGTAGCAAATCAGTAATCAGCAGGGCCATTGTAACTGAGATTACCTTTATTCCGATAAGAGAATTCCAAGCAGGAATGGCAAGGAGGACCATTTCCCACAACCCTATCAAAGCAGGGAGAACAAACCCTTCATTCTTAACTTTGTGGGGATGTGGGTGGTGAATCAAAGCATTGCCTCAAGTGTATTTCTTATAAACCTCAGTATATATAATAATACACGTACTGAATGTATGCTCAAGATAATCGTGTAAACAATTATTCATATAATTATAAAATACATAGTTATTATGCAGACAAATGGCAAAAGCATAAACTACCTGGCTCAGGATTAAAGTCAGACTTGAATAGAAGCAATAAGTTATCCAGCACTGTGCATCTTGCATAGATATACTCTGTACCTGTCTCTGACTCAAGAAGTCAAAGCATGGGTTTTCAAAGGACTTGCATGCCCCTACTCCAGTGAAGCCTATCCCTTCCTATGGTACTGATGCTCTTATAGTATACACACAGGATGATATCTTGTTTTTATCTGTACCTGGGTCTAAAAACAAATGAGAAGTGAAGATGAAAAAAATCATACAACCATTATATGGTAGAACTGAATGCCTTTGAAAAAATCAACTGTCTCTCCTTAGGTACTGGACAGTCCTTCCCTTTATGTGCTTGGTTATTCTCTTCCAAATTTAGCCATTTTCCTCAACTAATGGGCATGCAGCGGCAGACCAAAAAGGAAGCTATCTCACTGAATATCCCCTAGTCAATAGTCACTCCTATTTCCTGGGTTTAATGCATGATGCTGTGAGACACCTATCCTCTGTACCTTGCCTCTGACCTCTGGCTCAGCAGTTGAAATGAGAAAGGCTCAGAACCACTGTGCCTTCTTGAGGCACAGTTCCTAGAACCTGGCCCACAAAAGGGCAGGCGTAATCTGCACACAATGATTGAAAGGAGAAATGGCTTCAATTTGT
The DNA here is from genome assembly GCA_002335545.1 of Apodemus speciosus. NCBI lineage: Eukaryota > Metazoa > Chordata > Mammalia > Rodentia > Muridae > Apodemus > Apodemus speciosus. Next base: position 53,482 of record BDUI01011524.1, read on the forward strand.
TCAGGTGAAGTTGAGACAAATGGAAATGCATGCCTGGAGTGAGGTGAGCTGTGTGAGGAATTCGGAACAGAGGCTGCCCAAGGCCGGCTGGTGAAACTGACTCTCCACGTGAAAATTGCCAAATCTCCGTCATTGTTCCCAGCTTTCTCCCATTAGTGCTTTCCTGTTCCTTTTGGCCAGAGAGTTAGATCTGATTTAGACATTATTTATAAAGGGAATTTAGGAACCTCTTACAAAGAAGAAGATGAACTAAATATGTTTCCTTTTTGTGAAAAAGCTATTTTATGTATGTCTCTATTTACTTAGTCAGCCAGGCATTTGCCCATTCATTTAGAGTTAAACAGCAGTTGCATTTTGCTTTGGTTTCTGCAGCCAGAGAGTGTGGGCACTTGATCTAAAACTGACAGGCAGCTTATGCTATGTGTACTGAGTGTCGTTTAAAAAAACTTAGGCCTGGGGCTGAAAGGCTAGCTCGGAGGTGGAGCATGAAGTCAACCTGYGTGAGGCCCTAAGGAGAATCCTCCGAAGCAGCAGCAAAGCAAGTAAGAACCTGAATATTTAAGATGACAGAACCCCGATTCGTTTAATATCATTGCCACAAAATGGCAGAWAATAGGTTTTTCTTATATTTAAAATTCTTTAAAAATTTTAAGTGCATACGTGTTTAGCCTGCTTGTACCTATGTGAACCACATGTAGTCCTAGTGCCTTCAGAGGCCAGAAAGGGCCACTGGATTTCTTGACACTGGATTTTCAGATGGTTGATGTCATCACATGCATCCTGGGAAATGAACCAGGGTCCTCTGCAAGAACTGCCAGAATTCTTCGATGCTGAATCATCTCTCCAGGACCATAAAATAGTATTTAAAATAATTTCAGAACTTTGAATCCTGATTGTTTTTTGTTATTTTATGCAAAACCATCATTGGTGAAAAGATATTAATATGTTTTCTCCCAATGTATTTCAGGGTTTGTTAAAGCTAATATCATCTTGCTTATTTTTTTTTATTTAATATTGCAGTTTTCTTTGTCTTGTTTGTACCATTGTTACATAACAGAATCTTAACACTCATTATTCCACTGGGGTTGATATCTTTTATAAAACATTTTCAACAACTTCAACTTTAACACTTGAAAAATGAGGTGATACATGCCTCCTACATGCCTTGAGTGTGGTAAGAGGTAAAAAGATAGTGGATGCAAAGTGCTTTGTGAAAACACAAAGCTTTTCATTCAAGGAAGGTGCAGGGAATGCTGTCATATGTGTTGTTGTTGATCTCTGTGATGCCACATGGCTTTCTGTCAGTGCCCTTGTCTGCAGTAGAGTTGAGTAGTATAAATGAAAGATGGTAAAGTTATTTCATTTAGCATATTGGTGATTTTGTAGTGAAGAACAGAAAGGAGTAATCGCTTGTTGCTAGGGAAGAATTCATCAAACCCTGTAAGGGTCCATTTCTCCCTCTTTGACAGCAGCGCTCTTCTGTACGATTCTGATGGTGACTACTGATGTGAACAGTTCTTTGAAGACCCGATTGCAACAGCTCTTGGGCCTCTTCCCAGGAAGACATTTGTGCTCAACATCAGTTATTTTCTGGACTTTTCCTTACCTTCTTGTGTGTGGTGTTGGCGGGGACGGGGGAGTAGAGTCACAATCTATTAGTCCTCCTCCTGATGGACTTTATAGTGTTCACTCCAAATGTTCTGTACTGCTTGCCCGTAGAGCAGAGCAAATCTTACTTCCAGATATCTCATTTGAGCACATTTAAACTGCTTTAAATTTAGCCCCAAGATATTGACTCAAAAGGACGTTCTAAAGTCTTGCATGCTGTTTGTAAGCTGTCTTTGATCAATCTTTGACCTCTTATGGAAGATTGAGAGCTTCTAGCAAATGACCAACTGACCCATTTTATTGTTACACATTGGCCTCATTCTTACTTACATTATGACCTTAGTCCATTTGGTCTTTTTTGATCAATATCAAACCATGCGGATGCATGCCCATACATCTGTATGTGTGTATCTATTAATATTCATCTATCTGACTACTCACTTGTTTATCTATCTATATTATGAAGCATCAAAACTTCCGATTTTAATCTGGCATCTTGACAAAGGGATCAGCTCAATGATGTTCAGATTTCCTAAACTATCAAGCATTAACTATGTGTTAGGAGATGAAAAGGATTTGCATTGCAAACATATTTTCCCTTTTCAGTCCTTCATTCAGCCAAAAGCAATAGGCTTTGAAGCTTTAACATTTTTCTCCAAAGAGCATCCTGTCTTCCTTTTGCTAGAGTAAGGTCAAGATTGAGTCAAYGCTCAAGTCATTCTTTACCCTTTTGTCCCCTGCTCACAGAAGTTTAATTGATTACTCTGATAAACTTATCCATCTTTTAAACCCAAGCTTCTACTTTGTGAATTGATTGTTAATTTTTCAAGTGWAGCTGTCATAACCAAGTCAAAATTGGCCTTATTAGTTTACCTGAAAAGTTAATTTTCTTTTCTCCTTCTAGCATAGGATTATCGCATGTACACCTTGAATTTGGGCTTGCCCAAGAGAGAATTCAAATTGACAATAACAAAGAAAACTGAGATGTCTTGTTCAAGCAGGCAAGTGTTATTCATTTCCTGAGCTTTCCCCTGGCATCCTTCCATGCATGTGAAACCATCTAATCTTATACAGCACTGTTTACTTTTAATTTAAGGGTACTTTTTTTCTTTTTATTTCTTTGCAAATTGACATATAAAATTGCATATATTTGTTAGTTTTTGCTTTGCATCAGTTCRAACAATAATTAGACTTCAAAAAGAAGAATGGAAAGGGAAGAACATCCCACATACTGAATGGTCAGTCCAGAAACCCTGTGCACACAGGCTGTGTTTATATAATTATGTACACACACACACACACACACACACACATACCAATAAGTTTTTAAAAACGAAGTCATGGATTTGAAAGAGAAATTGGAGGGTCAACATGGGACAATTTGAAAGAAGAAAGGGGAAGGAGAATGGTAATTATATGATGATAAAAAATTTTAAATGAAGAGACAATCATGACTTTTAAGAGAGAATTCTATTATGATCATAGCAGTCAAAGCGCTAAAGTGAGAGATTAAAATCTCCATCAAAACAATGAAGTTCAGGACCAGAAAGACGGTTTAGTGGGTCAAGGTACCTGTGACCAAACATGACTATTGAGTTCAACTCTTCTGGTCCCCTTGCAACAAGTCTTTTCTCTCCGGACACTATGTGCCCTTCCTCACCACTCCCCACGGTAAACAGACCAGTTTAAATAAAAAAA
>BDUI01011527.1:42520-60366 GCA_002335545.1 Apodemus speciosus
ATGAGACAAATATAAAAGAATATTTGACTATCTTTTATCTACCATGCCACTATATTCACAGGACATGACATATTGCTTCTCAGAAAGAATTTAAGCAAGTTCAAAATGAGTTGAGTGACTTTTTTCCTTTTGAAACAGAATCTCACATAGCCAGAAATGGCTCAAACCTCACATGTTTTCGCCTAGAGTACCCTCATGATTTCTGGGATTAAATGCATATATCACTTTGCCTGGCCTTGTTGCTATAATCTTGAAGTACAGGTGTTCTTCTTGCATTTATCAATGAAATCAGCCAATATTAGTTGCATAGAATGCACAGATATTATTAGGTACTTAAGTAAAACAATTCTCAAATGCAAAACCAGCCTAATAGTAAGATTCCAACCCTCCAAACAGCACAGAAAGCAAAACTCATAAAAGAAGTGATTATGTAGCAGTACCAAAGTGATCACTCATTTTTATCTTATATTATCTTCCACCACTGTCACAGCCTGCCAATAATTGAGATCATTCATAACTCCATATCCACATCAATAATTCTGTCTTCAGTGGGCTAGATAATCAAGATTTAGTACCTAGAAAAACAAAGCTAGAAATGAGCAGCAACATTAAAATTAGGACTACTGCTATTAACTGACTCACTTTAGAGTGCATCATTTTTGACTCACAAAAAAAGAAAGAATTTAACATCCTATAACTACCTAAAACAGAATTCTTGGCAAACTCTTCTTATCCAAGCTATCTTCCTCCTTTTCTATATCCCATTCAATAAATCTTGATTCTTGTCCCTAATTAGTCATGAGACCTGATAATAGCCACAATTACTTCCCAAAGCTTGTTTAATAAGACATGGTATTCTGCACTTGGCTGAACTGAAAATGTACACAATTCGAAATTCTATTAATGGCCAAATACTTTATTGACTGAAGACTGGGGTTAAAGGAAGGTTGCGGGAAGATGAACACTGTAACGACATTGCAGAGTGTGAACCGAGAGTGAAACCTAGCAATAACTACACTTGGCATATACTTCTTATTTTTAAGCATATATTTTATGAAAGTATTTACAGAGAAACTTATGAGTAACTTATGACTTCATTCATCTTGAGAAGGAGATAGCAATGATATCATATTCCTCTGACATTCTTAATACAGTACAATGTCCTGATAGCGATTCGTTTTTTTTTTTTTTTTTTTAAGACTGGCAAAGGTTTTTATTCACTCATCCCTTCCAGAAATATTTTTTGAGAAACTATTCTGCCCCAATAATTGTATAGGTGGATGTAAACACAAAAACATAGTCTTTTTAGTAAAAGAGTTTACATTGTAACCCATGAATATATAAAAATACTATGCTTCACTTAAAAATAAGAAATGGTGAGCTGGGATCATAGATCAGTGCTAGAGTACCTTACTAGCAGCTTAGAATCCCCAGATTTGGTCCTTGCCTCTGCACAAAGCATCAAATAAATACATATTTACTTAAAATAATTATATTTTACAATAAACAGTGTATCTGAAATATTAGGTTTTTCAAGGAACTTGTTCTTCAATTCAGTGTTGTTCTCAAGTTCTAATTATTTGGTGGTGCAGACATGTAACGTAATTTGATATAAGAGGTATCCTCACCAATACAACAAAGTCATTAGGCCATTTCAGAAATGAAATTAACCAACATGTTTGCAGCAAGAACCCAGAGATGGGACTAATTGGTTCTGCTGACCACAGAGAGCTTCTAAAATTGACACACACAAGAGACTATTGATGACTTGCAAGACAAATACAAAGAATATTTAGACAGGCAATGGTTTACCTATAAACAAGCAGTTTTATACTTTGGCATTTAAGGCCCTAAATTTTACTACAACTTAAAAGTTTTTGTAATAAGCAAATGAATTCAAAGGAAAAAAATCAATCATGAAAAAATTCCCATCTCCCATAGTAAAAAATCCTACTAACTACACTTTGGAGTCATTTTATCATGATAGATCCTACAGTTTCTTTCAAGGTAACCTGAATTTCAGAGGATTGATGGCCATTTCAGATGAGATTTATGAACATTACAACATTTACTTGGTTCATTTGTTCATTCGGTGATAGACACTCTCCTAGGCTCTAGGCTGTAGGGGACAATATCTCTTCGGCATAGCAAGGAACACAGACTATAATGAAAAAGAGAAATGTGAGGAAGGAAGAAGTACTGTCAAGTGAGATTTAAGAAAAAAAGTCAGGAGCCGAGAATGATCATTTTTGACAGAGTGGTCCAGAGAAGCCTCCCTAAGGAGATAACACTAGATCAGAGCCCTCGTAGCTTTCATCGATATGCCAGATGATTCAGACATGAATATTTCTTACCACCTCGACCCTTATACAATAGATTTTCACACACTGAGCCTGTTATTGACATTTAGGAGCTGTTGAATTAAGATTCTCTGACATTGTGTGCAATGCAAAGGTAAAACAAAACTATCTCAAGGAATGGCTACCTAGCAGTTACTGTACTTTCTAGGTTCTACTGATAAATGCTAAGGGGCTCTGCCCTGCAGGAGTACATTGAGAAAATCTGAATACCTCAGACAAACTGCTTTCTTTAGAAAAAGAAAATAAGCTGTAGCCCTAGACCATTTAATCATAAAAGGGGGAAACTATAGCCAGACTTCATCGATTACTTGAACCTAAAGGAATCCAATAGATAGAAAACATTGGCTGGTTTAGAATAATAAAAATGGAAAATATTTTTTAAAGCCAGTAGTTTTGAGAGCTTTTGTTTTTAATAAAATACAATGTAATTACAGTATTCAAGCACCCGCAGAATTGACATTCAGTTTTAAGATTTCATAAGTAACTCCCAGAATGTCCACAATATAGTTACTTGTTATTTTGCTGAAGTACAAATTTGAGTCCATATGCTTTCTGTTTAACTTTTGAATGAATCTACTTGTGATAGAACTCTATTTGTTAATGGTAGGTTTTCAAATATTTTTAATCTGGGAACATGAAAAGCATCTGACCATGCATGCAACTGGGAATTGATAAACACACAAGACAACAAATGCTAAATCAATCAAGGACACTAAGAACATGGGGTATCAGCATCCTCAAATTTAACATCTGATCACCTTCTTTTCTTTCAAAAGGCTACTACCTATAACCTTCCCCTATCACATATGCTGCTGCTAGGGTGTGGTTCTTTGTGATTCTGTCTTTTGAGTTCCATTTTCCTAAGCAGCCTCTTTTGTTTATCTCTCATTGCAGTTGTTGTCCTAAGTGAGAAGTCAGGTTGTTGATGGTTGCTAATAAAGCACTTTGATCTCATTTGTGTGGAAGGTGTTATACATGTGAAGTCAGGATCTCCAGATTTTCAAAAAAGAAACACATGTTCAAGCCACATTTAAGAAATTATAAAGTGCTGAAGGCTCCCGGATTTGTAGTGCTGAGTAGCTACTGAAATCAGCAGTCAACACCTAAAAGTCCCCCCCCCCCTGCCAAAAAAGTGTGACTTTCACTTCTTTGCAAGTTCTCTTGGACAAAGAAGAATGAAAAGAAATCAGAACAGAAATTTTCAAAATGGCATTTAACTGATTATTATGAAAAATCTAAAACGCAAATGTTCTGAGATACTCAAAATTTTTAATCAGGAATATCGGCAACTCTACAACTCATCTGAATACAATAATAACAACAACAACAACAATAATAATAATAATAATAAATATACTTTTTTCTTTTATTTCATCGGGTTGATTCAAATCCAAAGGCTCAAATCTTCATTGCTATGTCTGAGTCAAACTATGTGCTTTTGCTCGCTTTTTAGCTAACTCAATAATGTCATTTTGTCGCTAGAGAGGGTAGTCAATGAAAGGATATTCTGTGTCTGAGTAGGTACTTGTGGCCTAGCACAGTCACATGAGTCTGAACCCCGGGATCCACACAGTGATATCCCTAAGTTCTCTCATACTTCTATGCACATCATGCCATTTACCCTCACCCTCCACACACACGATAAATAAATACATACGATTTATTTATTTATTCTCTCATACAATACATCTGATCGGTTTCCCCTTCCTCCCCTCCTCCCAGCTCCCCACCCACCTCCCTTGTCCCATAGATCCACCCCTCTTCCATTTTTCTTCAGGGGTATCAGCTGAACATGGCAAAACAACTTACAATAAGACTAGGTAGAAACTGTCATATAAAGGCTGGAAGAAGCAACACACCAGGAGGACAAGGGTCCCAAGAACAGGCAAAAGGGTCAGAGACTCCATCCACTCCCCACAGGGAAAAAAAAATAATTTAAATTTTTAAAAGACTATTCTGTAGCTAACTTCCACTACATGCACCACACATGGAAAGTGATAAGCAGTTGGTTCGTTTGTACAGGTAATGACTCCCTGAGGGTTGTACCACTTTTACAGGTGAGCACGTTCATTCGAGGCCCCATTACTTACACCTTGACTCAGAAAGATGTGTGCTACAGCTAAGGCTCTTTTGAATCCAAGACAAGATATTACCACTGTCTGTTCTATCTAGAACAAGGTTTTGTTTGTTTGTTTGTTTGTTTTCCGTTTTTTTTTTTTAATTCTGGCCCCAACCTCACAGAGATTCACCTGCCTCTGCCATCAAAGTGCTAGGATTAAGACAAGCACCACCAAAGCGAATGAGCTCCTTCATTTTATAATAAAGTTAAGAGTCTAAATTTCTCAAGACTACATTGATGTTGCATGAAATGAGGTGAAGAAAATGCCTGACATCGCAAGTGCTTAGTGTCTTATTTATATAAAATGCATACTTAATAATTATCAGCAAATAATTATAAGCAAATAATTTGAAAAAGTCCAGCTCAAAGAATCATTTCCCTGGGTGATCATTTCTCTTGTTCTAAATTCTCTGTGAAATATGCAGGAAGAAGACAAGACAGAAGTGCGATTGCCATTTTACAAAATTACTAAATGAAGTCAAGAATAATTCTGTTTCCTAGGAAATTTTGTGGTGGCCATTACTAGAGTGCCAGAGTGCTACCTATGGCTAGGACATGCTTTCCATGCAACACAAAAAGAATCCATGCCCAGGAGATGACCAGTAAGAAGGGCCTGCCCTATATTTAATGACTATCCATTATGTGAAAGGAAGGTCCAAGGAGAATGACAGAAGAGGTTAATGAGGTTAACAAAGCCCGGTAGGGCTGATTACAAAGACAGAGAGCATGTGAGTAATGTTTAGAATAAGTAAAATGCAAACAAACAAAAAATATATAAAATAATCATCCGATCATTTAAGATTTGCTGCAAGGGCTTAAAGGACAAATATTTCAGGATTCAAATTCTAGACAAAAATAATCATGTGTCTAAATGAAGCAAACTGGCACTCACACAGTACTGAAAATGTAACTGTGTCGTCAGTTTTCTTATTGCTTCAAAACACTTGATCTTTTTCCCATTACTTTGGGGATCTCAGGCATCCAAAGCAAGCTTACTTTTGACAAGCAATTACCAGGGCAGATGGGAAAATAGCCACCCTACCTCAGGGTGAGTGCCCCCATTTTGTTTTACTTGAAACATCACTAGCCATGAGGAAAATAATTCTGCTTAAAAAGCTATCTGCATTTTCAAAAGCACCACCTTTCCCATAGCCCTGGAATGTTGATGTTTAACACTCCCAGCTGCTTTGAATGTTACCCACTTGGTAAGGATTATTTATTTGGACGAGTGACCAATAGAGTAGGACTAAATCATCTTGCTCTATTTAAGCAAAAACTAATGAAATTTTATTGGGCTCTCCTATGAACATGCAGTGCAGTCACAATTTTTGAACATGAGCATAGGTTTATGCTACAGCACTAAGTGACTTTCGTGGTGCTGTATTGACCTAGATAACATATCAAAAAGATCATGTATTCTGTTGAAACACTCTCCTTACAAAAAAAAAATCTGTATATTAAAAGCCCCAAATGTATTTAAATTGGGAAATATCAAACAGTAATCATATGATAATGTATAAATGAATAATAGGCTTAATGTGCATAAATTAAGCATTTGAGAAGGTCTATTCATTCATTTTGCCCAATGGCACAGACATTGTTTAATTCCCTGAAGCAGTCAATTATCAAACAAAACCCTCATGATGAGGATGTTGGCTTCTAACAAATGAACTGTAAGGCATCTGTCACATAGGATCTTCAAAGTAGTCCCTGAAACCCTTGAAGCAGTGCCTTAAGGATCTGGCGCAAGACCCTTACAACTTTAGATGTAAAAGGAGAAGAAAGAAAATATTTAAGTTGAAATTCTATTAATTGTTTCTGAGCATGTGCCGTATACTCCCGGAATGAAGAAGTACACGGATGGGGATAAAAACAAAAACAAAACAACAACACATAGTTTGGGGGCCATGTGTGGCTCTCTAATAGGAAAGAGCAAGCAATCTATCACTGCCATTCCAGGCAGACTATGGCAAGTACGAGAACATGGGTGTGAGCACTGTATAAAGAGAACAATAGGAAAGGAGACATTGACACTTATCTGGAACGAATAAACTGGGTTAAAACATATGTCTGTTTTACAATCTCTGGTTTTGAAGGGATCTCACAGTTCATGCCATAGTTTGTCTATCATTTTGTAGGGACAATTTCAACATGACTTGCCAAATGCCAGTTGTTGCAAACCTTTTTCTGGAGGCTTTCACGGAAGAGTAAAAGGCTCAAGGAGTAAGATTGTGGATCGTCTGTTTATTTTCTTGCCTTTTTATGGTTTATGGTTCCTGTCTCCTTCCCCAGGAACTCTTACATCTTAATTGGCTGATTAGGTAATAGTCTTGCTTTCACAAAACTTTGGCCTTTACACATGCAAGATCAGCAGCACTTGGGAACTTGTTAGATCAGTAAGCTCTCTGGCCCCACATCAGATCTACCAAATCAGAAAGTCTGTGGACATGCTCACAGAAGTCCAATCTTTTCTTCAACAAACCCTCTGGGGGATTAAGGCACACCCTATCAAGTTTGAAAATCACTGGCCTATAGAAGAGAAAGCTTAGCGCAGAGGTGTTAGGACTGACAACCCAGCTCACAATTGCACCCCGAAGACCTTCCTATTTGTTATGGGTTAGCAGTGATTAATGGAAACATCATAAAGCCTTTTATACAACCACTCAGAGGTATTTATAGTCCAATAAGGCCCCAGAAGCAGTGTTTTACCCTGAATGACACAGTTTCCAACAGCAGGGTTTATGCTATGATTATCCTCTGTACAAGATGTTATAAGAATGCTCAACGTATAGCTCATTATGCAGTCTATTTTTGCCCCCTTGAAGACTTGAACAAACTGACAATCAATTCAGGAATTTACAGGGCAAAATTCAAACACTAGTGAGAAAGGAATCATGTGGCCTCTCCCAGGCCAGACCATCTCAAGGACTATTTTTTGTAGTGTTCAGTCTGTAGAAAAGACCTCAGTTCTTCTGTTCCTATGGAGAACGTTGCCTAACCTGTCCACATGCTACTTCCTCCCCAGTGGGAGAGGTCCTTGATTCTGGATGTTAACCTTCAAGGATTGCTTACGCTCACATTAGCAACAAAAGCAAATAGCTGTAACTTCTCTGGCTCTAAACCTCATTTTCCTTGTGAAAGATTTTAATCAGAAATACAATGCAGTAAATTACATCTTCTTTCGACAATTTAGTTTTTGTCCTTGTTTTCCAAACCAACTTCTGTACTTGAGGTTAATGTTGTTGCCAGAGGTGTTGAATGAATATTGGAAATTTGACAGAGAAGACAAAAGACAATAAATAAGGACAAAGGAGAATGGAGCCAAGGGTTGATTGAAGGCTAGGGATAATTTGACTGTGCCATGAAAATAGCAAATATAAAATGATTTAGACCTTTTGCATCAGATCTGTCTAACAAGCAGCTTGTTAGTTAAAGAAAGCTCTCGGTATATTCTGACCTGTTCTTTACATCTAACTCCAAACACTACAGGAAAAGGGAAATTAAATGTAAATAAAGAGTATATCCAATAAAAAAAAGAAGATTCAACACTGAGTTAAAGTGAAGAAGCAATTCCCTTGGGGTTGCTGCTTTAGCATAGTGACAACAGGTAGACAGCTTGGCAGCAGGCTGTATCCTCCGGAGAGTAGGAAAAGAAACAATGTGAAAGATGATCTTCCCCACACGTGTTCCTAAAGTCACATTGGACATGCCATCTAAGTTCAACTTACCTTGTTCTAAGCAAGCACAGCAGGAAGAAGATCTTGTTGCTAATGATTTAAGGAAACAAGGCATCCCATCCATGTCTCCAAATCAAAGGAAAGCCCCCAGCAAAGAGGCAAACCATGAAGTTCCTGACTTTAAGAGTACACGAGTATAAGCACAAAACACATGCATACACACACAAACACACAACATGCACACACACACACACACACACACACACACACACACACACACACACACAAATAATTTCACTGGGCTCATACTTGCTGATGACAAGCCAGCATACATACAATCCAGACAGTATCTTCTATCATCCTGCTTGACAACTCTGAAGATTTCTCTATGACATTGAATGGATAAGGTTTCAGAAATAAAGATGCATTCTTAAGGATCCAGGACTCAGGGTTAAGGTAGTTTCAGTTTTTGTTTTGTTTCAGTTTGCTTTGTTGTGGTACTGGGTATTGAACATGATACTTAAGTGGTCTACCACTGATGTATACCTGTGTCTCATTTAGTATTTTTCCGTTTTGATATCGCACCTCACTGTATTGCCCAGGCTGGCCTTAAACTCAATGTGTAGCCCAAATGAGTCTTGTATTTTGTGATCTTCCCACCTCAACCTCCTGAGTAGCTGGGAGTATGGGCCTGAAGGGGAGTTTAACATGACAAGTTTAACATGTCAAGGGCAAGTCAAGTGGTTCTGTTTATATTAGATGCAATTGGAGAATTCTGGGTACACTCTGGGATATGCAATAGGGTGACACAATAATGGGAATAAAGAAATATATGTAATATAGCATTTAGCTTATGAAAGATACATCATGACCATGTGCACCTCCCTACTCAACTGGAGTCTCGAAAATGCATAGGTTCCACAGGTTACTTTGGGCCTAAAATCAATACACAGAACAAATTATATAATTGGTACAAATTGGTACAGAAATTAAACGTCCTGAGTGGGTCAGTAAAAGGGAAATTAGATATAAGGATAAAATCTAGAATTAGGAAGCAAATTGAGCTTAGAAATTGAAGTTCACAAACCAGCAGCTGAAGAGCATAATACTGGCCTTTTGGAGATGGGGCGTGCTAGAAGAGAGACTGGGCTCAAGACCTTTTTGGGTTAAAACTCTGAGTGTGCCTAAGAAGATTTTCCCCCAGTTTTCTCTATGAAATGTCAGTCAGAGTTGCAAAAAATTAGAAAGAAGACTTTAATTTTGTCCCAAAATGTATATACTTTACACCGAATGAATGATATTGACCAGTGATTAGAGGAAKTACTAACAACTCAAGGATAAAAGGAGCTAAGACATTCTTGTAAAAAATGGATGACATGGAGTGTGCAAACAATGAGAACAAATGCAGCAATATGCAGGGTATCTTTGAACATTTAAAGTCTAATACATTACGAAAAGAGCTCAATACAGATAAATGTAGAATAATACATTTTATGAAGCTTTATCATATTTGGTAAGTTGGTGTGGATCATAAAATATGAAGAATAAAAAAGTAGGGGAGTAGAAAGATAAGTGTGTGCATGTTATTTATGAGGGATGGAGATTGAAATGAATGAGAAGAAGAGCAGGTAGACAATGTCTTGAATAATAATGACTTTGATGAGTAGTAATCACCCCAATCTGTGTGCTTCATAAAATATGAGGAATGGTGAGAAGCAGAAGAGTCAAAAGACAGGTCTCCTCGGAATGAGATACAGAATGAAGGAAGAGAGGAACCCAGGGAAATGCACAGAATAATGATGACTTTTATGAGTCTTTCACTCACTGCCCCGGATCCTTCATAAATATAAGCCATATAGAAAATAAAAGAGCAACAAAAAAGAAGAGACAGTTCTGTGTCTGTCATAAAATATGAGACAATAATGCCAACCAGGCTTGACAAAATAAAAACAAGAATAATTGAGTCTAGTACAACTGTGGAAAGACACAATATCTAGATTAATGTGGGCAAATAAAATGAGTGAGTGTAAAATTGTTTTACCTAAAGAGAGTCAGCAAGTACAAGCTAGGCATTCTTGTGGCAAAGCCCTCAACAAAGTTAACCGATGGAAGATTGACAAGTTTGCAAGTAACCTATGTGTGACCCCAAAATGACCAACAATATTTGGGGTACAGGAAGGAATGTACAACCAACTTCTAAATGAATTGTCTCTGCACAGTCTCTCCTCAGGTCCCTGGCTCCAATTTGTAAGTAGTCGGTAAGAGAGTTTTCAAAACTCTCTTCAACTTAACCTCTATTTATCTTACCAAATATTTTGTGAAGATTTCTAAACCTCTTACTTCAGGGACTGGAAAGCTCACTCACTGCTTTCATAGAGCACAGAGGTCCTATTCCCAACACATGCATGGCTGCTAACAACTGCCTATAACCTCAGGTACAGGGTATCCAGTCCCTCTTCTGGGCTCCGTGGGCCCTGTAATCACATGTTACATTTAAATACAAGTAGGGTAAACACTGATACAAATAAAAATAAATGCATCTTAAAATGCATGAAACAAGCTGTTACTTCATAAAAGGGAATGTTTTCTTTATTTTTCTTCTTTTTACATTAGGCTTAGAACCAGAAATCTGATTTGTCAGCAGTAGTTCAAAATCTAGAACTCAAGGATTGTGGATGTCCTCTATATTAGAACAACTAAGAGGTGAGGATGATTGAGAAAAATCAGATCTGACCAAGGAGGTATCAGTGTTCAATTTACAGACCAATGATCTGTATAACAGAACTAGGAGTATTGGTCTGAGGGCTCAGAAAATACATAAATGCTGATAATAATAATCATTTCCATTTGTGTAATACTTAATGTCTTATAATTTATTTTAAGGAATGCTCTTAGGGAACTCAGAATAAGTCCTATCAGCTTCACTTAAAACCAGTTTCTCAAACTGCAGTAGGATTTAGTAACGAGGTTTATTGTCTAAAACAAGCTTGGGTTGCTACATGTCTGTGGCTTATTTGGAGATGCTTTGATCGTTGGTTCTGTTACTATTAGCCTTCAGATATGTGCCTTGAATGATGATTATGTTGAAAAATATAAAATCCCAGGATAAAATTATTAGGGTTAATCAGGAAATCTATGTTGGTACAAAAAAACATGGCCCACCTGAATTGAAGATTTATCTTTTCAAGAACACGCTGAACCTTATGGAATTAAAAAAAAAAAAAAACGAATAATATTCAAGGCCTTAGCCTATTTTTCCTTAGCGTTGCCTTGTCTGAGCAACAAAATTCATAAATAAGAGCTCAGAACTGCCAAAGCTAAGACTAGAGTCTAAGGAAAACTCTCCACTCCCTACAGTTCAAATGAAAGATAAACAAGTGGAAAATCCTTACTTTGAATCTATTCCATGGCCCTTGTGGCATGTTACATACTCCTAAAATGGGTTACAATTTGTCTGATAATTTAGAGCTGAAAGCAATGGTCACTTTCTTGGACTGTGCCAATAAACAACAGTCCTGTTTAAGAACTAGAATGAAATATCATTTTAGCGAAGATGAAGTTTATTTGTTTAAAGGAGAAATGTCCATAAATGTTTTATTTAAATTAAAGAAGGAAAACATATTGTTATTGAAGACTATATCTTCATTGTAGATTTCAAATTCATCCAATTAGGAGATAGGGTGCTGGCTCAGTAGATAAAACATTTAACATGCAAACCAAATTCAGATCCACAGAATCCATATAAAGTTAGACAAAATTGCACATGTCTATAATTTCAGTGTCCCTATAACAAAAGGGCATGCAGAGATAAGAAAATCTAGAGAAGCTAGCAGGCCAGTTAGTCTGATGTATACATCATCCAACAACAGGAAACACTGTCTCAAACAAAGTGAAAGAAAAAGACCAATCCCCAAGATTATACTTGGATTTCTACATGCAAGCATAACACATATACAAACGCCCAACTAAGTTTGCTTTCTTGGTTCTGTTTTCTAGACAAAATAGTTTGGCAGTGCATATAAAGACCTTTAAGACAGTCATTCTTGTATGAATAGATGCATAGAAAATACACACAAAAAAGATATTGCAGTTAACTGTGGTTAAAAGGGCAATGCAAAGAAGGATGTAGGTGCTCAACAGGAACTTTAGGCATGCATAGAAGGTATTTTTATATTAACTAATGTAATTCATTTTAATTTTGACAAACAAAAAGTATAATTGAAGAGATAGAACACTCTCAAGGAAAGAAGTTGAGCAAAAGAAAAAGAAAAGAAGAAACAGCATGTCTTCAAATAAAAGTCAGATTAAACAAGTCATGGAATATTGCTTTAGGGATAAATTATGTAGTAATAAAAGTACATATTCTCAATGCATCAGATAAAATTGATAGCATAATATTAACTTTAAAATGTAAGAATTGTGCATGATGCCTAATATTATCCCAGTGTTGATACATAAACAGCATATACCATCCCAAAACATTATTAGTGCTTCTTTCTAGTTGCTTTAATTATTGTTTTTTCATTAAGCTTGAATGTTTTCCAGAGTTTCTACTACTTGACACTAGAGCTTAATTTTATGGTGCTTTTCTGATTATCTTTGCCCTTTTGTTGCAGACGGGCTTGTGTGATTCGAGGCCAAGTGGTAGCTGTAGATGGAACACCTCTTGTGGGAGTCAATGTCAGTTTCTTACATCACAGCGACTATGGCTTTACCATCAGTCGGCAAGATGGAAGGTATGTCTATTATGATCATTAAGGGAGGAAAGTACTGACCGTTAGCCATAAGTAAAACTAGGACTCACACAATGTGAGGAGGATAGTAAGCCTGTCTTCCCTTTTGTTGTATCTAGAAAAGAAAATAGTGACATTTATTCCTCTATTTCCAATTTATGTTAAACAAATTTTCTATCATTACACTATCATTCTCAAGCCCTCTTAAAACACTGGACTAATTCTATTTATAAATCTAACCCAAAAGGTCAGTTAGATTACGCCAAAAATAAATGATAAAATACAGAATAACATAGGCGGTTCTTCCCCAGTAAGTATAAAAACATTTCAGATATTTGGGAAATGACCATGTAATAATGTTTCCTCTAAAAGTTCAAAATTCAGTCACATTAACTAAAACGTGGTTTTCTTGCTCTTTGAAACGGAGCTCAGGGATAGAACGGTAGACTGGCATGTACAGTGCCTGGGTTTGATTCCTGGCATCACAAAAACAAAGTCCCCTCCTAAGTTACCTATTTCCTTAGTGATTGCTACTGATTGACAAGCATGGCCAGCCCATGTAACTATATTAATACCAAGTATCAATAACCAGACAATACATTCTCAGGGTTCTCTAAGACCTGGGAAGTATGACCTNCATTGGGGGGGCAGGGAAACCAGGAAAAAGGGAAATGAAATGTAAATAAAGAATATATCCAATAAAAAAATAAAATAAAAAAAGGCAAGAAGAGGGGAATATAAAAGTCAAGTCCTATCATCTAGGAAATCTTCATTACTTAATTTCAACTGGTTGAAGAACTTAACAGTATCAGCTACATATCTCCACACCAATATCTAAGATTTGTATTTGGTTGAGTAACCAAGTCGCACAGCTTAGCCAAATTGAAACGTAACACTAACTACCATAAGAATCCTAGAGGAAGTTTTAAGAACTCAAATCTCAGTAACTCTTCATGGAAGTAATCAAAAGCTGGCCTACAATTTATTTGAATTGCAACAAGGAGAAATTGTTCAGAAAATTTATTATAATATATCTAAGTTAAGAAAAAAATTAACGTTTGATGAATCCCAACTATATACTTCACCCATAAGTCTTTGTCTTATTTATATCAGTAGCTGTAAATATATCACATTGAATCCCTTATTAATAATATATAACTATGGTTCATAGAGATGTAAAAACTAACCCAGACACAAAGTTAATATGATAAAAATGAGATTCAAACTCAAATATGACTAAAGTCAACACACTCTTCCCACAAAACAGGTGACTACCCTGTCTTCTTAAACTTTGTAGAAAGAATAATCCCTAGATATTGGTTATTATTTGGATAATTTATTTGCCTTTTGTGTCTTTATGTTTGTTGTTATTGTTTGTTTGTGTGCTTGTTTTTCAATAAATAAGCACTCAGGTTAAAGTCCAATGTTTGTAAAAAGCAAGCACATTTGACCAAGGACAGGAAGTGAAATCTATGTAAAAATTGAAGTAAAGGAAAGATTTCTTGACAAACATTATGGGACATTTCCCCTGTCTTAACATGACTCCTGTTATGATGAATTCAGCCTCTCTGTCTAAAGCATAAGCTGTTTACCTTTACTAGTACATTTCACCCAAAGTTGTCTCAGAGACACTGACTGTTTTCTGACACTGTATTTGTGGCCCTGAATAAGACATTTAACCGTTGACTATTTNAGCCCATGTAACTATATTAATACCAAGTATCAATAACCAGACAATACATTCTCAGGGTTCTCTAAGACCTGGGAAGTATGACCTCAGAGATAAGCCTTTCTACTCTAGACAAGGATTTGTTCCCCAAAACATTTTTCTTGCTGTCATTTAGATAGACACTTGTTCAGAATCATTGAGTCAATAGACCCATGTGTCCATCTTGAAGGTAGCTATTTATGACTCTCAGGAACACTATAATAATAGCCTTGGGGTGCCCTAGTCTCCAGGTGGCTACCCTTAAAGTGTCCTACTCATAACAAACCACTTCAGCACTCACAAAAAGACCTGTTGGCGCAGAGCTTTATCACAGTATGAGAGACTATCTTATTTCAAGAACCTACAATCAAACCTTATTAGTCCTACCCACTTCAGAAATGCTAATTGTTCAACTTGAGCTGTGATAAATTTATTTTCTCAACTGCCTGTCAAGAAAATGTGTGTAAAATTAAAGACTATAGAGAGGAGGTTTTTAACCTACTTAAGACAAGAAAGTGGTTTTACATTTTAGAAAATTATTTGCATGTAAATTATATTACCAACCAGTCATCTTGTTATTAGAACAAGCTTCACAAAGATGTTAGGAAAACAATATTTCCTGTCAAATATTCCATAATTGAACTTCCAACAGGAACTCTGTTGATTAAAGTGGACCTTTCTCTAAGTTGGATTGAATGACAGAATTTTGGAAGTTCACTAACCAATAATTGATACACAAAACAACTTTGTGCCTTGCCAGTATCTTGAACCATATGTATTAACTGAGAAAAGAATTCTTTGACTTCTTATGACCTATTGTGGAGGTATAATGAGGCCTTAGTTTAGGTCAATGCTTCATTTTATTCTTATAAAAGAACCTAAAATAAGTTTACTGTCTAAATGCTTCTATTTCCAGATTAAAGAAAATATTTAAAAGAATAATTTTGTTGCAATTTTTGCACTTTGTATTTTAAATGCCAAGACCCTCCTCTGAGGAGCTTTCTGTGAAAAAATGGGTTTATGTAAATGGGGAGGCTCTAGCAATGACATTCTTTGCAGGATCCATAAAGAGTATATACATGCAAAATTCATGCTCTAAATGCCACCCAGACTATCCTACTAGCATTTCTCAGACATAAAGTGCCCATATGAGGTCTTTCTTTTCTGTTTCCTTCAAAAGTATAATATTGCATGAAAATATACCCCAAAGTAAAGATTATAGAAAAGCTGATATTAACTAATAGATACAGTGTGGAATGAAAGGTGCTGTGAAGGGCCCTCTGTCTCCATGCATCAGACCCATGAATGTGCAGCAGTACTTGCAATTCCTACCAGCAGTATACAATGCCTTGGGTTAGCTTACCTCTGCAAGTTCATGCCAAATGTCAAAATGTTTGTAAACTAGACATTGCTTGTATCTGTGTTAATAACTTGCTAATTGACAAACACTTTTCTAGACACACAGAGAAGATACAGGGTAGGAGACAAGAACAGTATAAAACAAAACAAAAGGAAGCATGGTGGCAGGAGGCTGAGTCCTCTGTGAAGTCAAAGGTTAGATTCACAGTTAGAAAAAGGCAAGAAGAGTGCATGCCTTGGGTGTTYTTTTGAGACTGGGTTACTTCACTCAGTATGATGCTCTCCAGCTCCATCCATTTCTCTAAGAATTNAAGTATATTCTCTATATAGCTACCTATAGAATTTTTCAGGATAAATATGCATATTTAAAATACTGTAAAATATTAACTGGTCAAACGAGGAGAAGCAGTAATGTCAAATTTGGTTTTACAAAAATATGCATACAATAATTTTATTTAAGACAATATTAGAATTGATATTTCAATTCTGATGGCTATCAAACACTGTTACAAAACTCCATATCAAAAGTCTACTGAATGTTAAAAAAGAAATCATCCATGAAATGAATACCAAGTGGGTGGAGATTTATAAAACAGAAAACAAAAAATGGACGCAATTTCCCAATTTTTTTTAAAAAGGATGTTATAATTAGCATATTTTATTTTAAATATTAAATTTTATTTGGACTGTTCATATCATTCTGGGTTATTCTCTTCTCCCTCCCTCACCCCTTCCTCTGTCTTCTTTTCTTCCTCCTCCTTCTCTTCCTCCTGTTTTTTTTTCCTTTTTAGTTTTGACCTCGTAGCCATTGGTGGTATCTCTGTAGTCTTAATCTTTGACCGATCACCTTTCCTGTCTGAAAAGAGAACACTCTGGTTGCCCTGGAATCAGTTTATTGTGGTGGAGAAAGTGATCATGCAGAGAACTGTAGCAGACACACCATCCTGTGATATTTCCAACCTCATCAGCCCAAATCCTATTGTACTTCCTTCACCACTCACATCATTCGGAGGATCCTGTCCAGAAAGGGGAACAATTGTTCCTGAGTTGCAGGTGGGTGTATTGGGCTTTGCGTGTATGAAGTTATAGTCATTAAGATGTTTGACAGTGTATTATGGTTAATTCTTTTTCTATCATTTCTGTGGCCCTTATAATATGGTTCCCTTTGTTTTTCAAAAGAAGCATTTTACATGAAGTCTTTCTAGCACATTATTGACTAAAAAAGATATAAGGGCACTATCTGTGGCCATGAAATAACAAGGTTAACTAGCTCTCAAGAGAAATGTTCAATTTTGACCAAATTAAAATGGTGCCCTAAAAAATCGTGGTGAGCTGGCTTAATGGTGATTACACTATAATCAATCAGCTTGAACTGTTTCTGTTATGAAATTGAAGCTGCTTAAAATCTATTTTTCTTCTATTATGTAGGTCATATTTACTGTCATTGTTCTTAGAAGTCATGAAAGTTCTTGTTTAGCTGTAAGGTAGTTTTCAAGCCTGGAAACAGGGTGCTTTCTACAGTGTTGTTTTTTTAGTATTTGAGTTTTATAGTTAAGATCTTAATAGTTTAGCATTCCTGAGAATTATTTTTTACTAAATATTCATTATTAAATGACTCTGACAGCCATAGTACCATCCATAGACTATATTAAAGAAAAATTTTAATGATATTTAAAAGTAGATGTCACATAAATAGCTTACAGATCTAAAAATCAAAGACCTTAATGAACATTCCAACATTCAATTGGCTTTACTGTTATCACAACAGCCCCCAAAGCTCTCGGTACTCCCACTGAGGAACAATTTACACCAAATAACCCCATCCATATTATCAGCTGTCTTGGCTACTCCAACACTTTTCCTTAGGAAATAAGAAAAAAGCTAGAAAAT
>BDUI01011528.1:49638-69360 GCA_002335545.1 Apodemus speciosus
ATACCATGTGCGATCTTTTGTGATTGGGTTGCCTTGCTCAGGATGACACTTTCTAGTTCCTTTCATTTGCCTAAGAATTTCATAAATTCATTGTTTTTATTAGCTGAATAGTACTCCATTGTGTATATATACCACAGTTTCTGTATCCATTCCTCTGTTGAGGGACATCTGGGTGCTTTCCAGCTTCTGGCTATTATAAATAAGGCTGCTATGAACATAGTGGAGCATGTGTCCTTATTACATGTAGGAGCAGCTTCTGGATATATGCCCAGAAGTGGTATAGCTGGGTCCTCAGGTAATACTATGTCTAATTTTCTGMGGAATCGCCAAACTGATTTCCAGAGTGGTTTTACCAGCCTGCAATCCCACCAACAATGGAGAAGTGTTCCTTTTCCCCACATCCTCTCCAGCATCTGCTGTTCCCTGAGTTTTTCATCTTAGACATTGTGACTGGTGTAAGGTGGAATCTCAGTGTTGTTTTGATTTGCATTTCCCTAATAACTAAGGATGCTGAACATTTCTTTAGGTGCTTTAGGGCCATTCAAGTTTCCTCAGTTGAGAATTTCCTGTTTAACTCTGTACCCCATTTTTATCAAGGTTATTTGACTCTCTGGAGACTAACTTCTTGAGTTCTTTCTATACATTGGATATTAACCCTCTATCAGATGTAGGGTTAGTAAAGATCTTTTCCCAATTTGTTGGTTGCCATTTTGTCCTATTGACCGTGTCCTTTGCCTTACAAAAGCTTTGCAGCTTTATGAGGTCCCATTTTTCGATTCTTGTTCTTAGAGCAAAAGCCATTGGTGTTCTTTTCAGGAACTTTCCCCCTGTGCCCATGTGTTAATATCCCCATCTTAACAACAAAATTCCAATAGTAAACAGGGATATCTGCCATTTGCCACTGGGAATACACACTTAAAAATACAATTGAATGTGATTTTGTCACTGTGCATACATCAGTGTTTTCTACAAACATCAGTAGTACAAATCATTCATTCAGCTTGACCTCAGGATACAGCCAGAATGATGCTGTACAAATGAAGCGTCTATCTGTGTGACAAGGGCACACATAGTTTTATGTTTGATTGACAAAAATATATGTAATATTTGCTTATATTTATGAAGGACAGTATTTTATTTTGATTCATGTGTAAATTGGATAGTGACCAATTTAGGATGGCTAATTTATCCATCTCCAAAAACTTTTAGCATATCTGTGGTGTGTGTGTGTGTGTGTGTGTGTGTGTGTGTGTGTGTGTTGTGCTGTTATGCACATGCATGTGCACAAATGGAGGACAGCAAATGATGCCAGTGTCTTTATCTGCCATTCTCTGCCACACGGTCTTGTGACAGGGCTGTCCCTGAACTGGAAGCTCACTGTGACTGCACAGCTGGCAAGCCGCAGAGCTCTGGAGAACCGGCTTTCTCCGCCCCTCGACGCTGAGGTTGCAGACACACATAGTGATGCCTGACCTTTTTGCAGAAGTGCTGGAGAGTTAATATGCTCATTGCTTTCAGAGCAAACATTCTTGACCTCAGAAACATTACCCCATCTCTTTAATGTTTATTTATGCAACAGATACTCAAAATTCTTTCTTCTATTTTGAGGTACACAATATGTTCACCCTTCTGTGCCACAGAATACACCAGAAGTTATTTTTCCAATCTAACTATATCATTATCAACTTTCATTAAAATAATAATAAGTAGAGCAAATACAGAAACCAGTCACAGCATCATTTGTAATCAGTAAGGAACAGCAGGTAGGACAGAATCACCTCGCTGTGCTTTTGTAGGGCTAATGGGAGATGGGACTGTTTTCCAGCTTCGTCCTGAATGTGTGAGGAATATAGTTTTCGATGTTGGCATGGCTACTGCGTCAGTGGAAGACAGGGATTGCTGCAGATCCATTGTAATCTCACAGGAACCCACTGCACTGTGCCTGTTGCTCTTGGCCAGTCTGCTGCTACCCAGAGGATGCTACATTTGCCAGCTACACAGGAGATGTAACAACTCTGGCAAGCAGTATTTATGTGTGTGTAGTCAGATTTCTTTTCACAGGCATTTTGTTTGGATTAAAAGAGCAATTAATTTAAAAATAAATAAATAACTTCTGCTATTATGATTTCTTCTAGTTCTGTTCAATTCATAGATCCTTTATGAAATAAGAGAGTACAAAATATGTATGTGTTATGTATGTATGTATATTACGTATGCATGTATGTATGTACCTCTAGTCAATATAAAGTTCTATGTATAAATACTTTAAATTTACATATGCGTTCTTATATTAAAGTACACATAATGGAAAAGACAAAAGATCAATTGGAGATCTTGAGATTCTGACACTAAAATATGTCAACCATATGTGGACTGCAAAAAAGAAGCACATCAGTAGGTATGAATGATACATGACCATATGGTGAAATATTTAGGTTAAACTTTATCTTTGAAATGTAGATATTGCCAGGGAGCCTTGTCATTTCTGTCATCCTACCAGAGGAAGCAGACTGCCACTAAGTCTTACCCTTGGCATACACTTAACAGTGAAATGTTACTATCATCTTATTACTGTCATATCACTATCTCACAAGTAATCATGTCAATAAATATCCTTTGATTCAAATAGAATTTTGACTAACTATAAGTTTCAACTTTAAGCTACTATGTATACTTAGTATGTATGTATGTATTATGTATGTATTTATGTATGTATGTACTATGTATGTGAATGGGTACACATGCTTCATGGCATACATGGTGAGGTAGAGAACATCTTGTGGGAGTTGGTTCTCTTTTTGTACCAAGCAGGTCTTGGGGATTACACTGGGGTCTTCAGGCTTGTTAGCAAGTGCTTTTACACTCTGAGCCATCTTGCCAGCCCACAAACTGYAAAGTTCTTATATAAAAAATAATTCTCTTAAAAGACATTGTAAACCGCTTGGCATCTAGAATTATGACAAATTAATGATTCCTGGAAATGATATATTCTGAGAAAGTTTATCTCATGAGTACATAGTCTCTGTAGTAAGCTGGAACATGAGTGACGGGCATTTTCCTTCTTTTAACAGTTCACGGGCTGAACTTCAGTTGAAAGTAAAAACAAACAAGTAACTTTTCTAAAGAGTGCTCAAGTACTCTCAGTATCAGACTTGGTCAAAGGTTAGAAAAAGCTCCAGGTTTCACTAAATGCTTAGGGCAATCAGAACACACTAAGGGAGTTCCTGCCCAATACACACTATGGAGGACAAGCACATAAGAATGCACGCTCAGCATCCACCATCCAGAAACGATGACGACATGGAGGAAGCACTGTCAGCTGAAACGCCAGGGAAGTATCCTGGAGAAGAAAAACCGCCTCGGAGTACTCTCCTGAGGGAATCCATAGATGCTGGAGTTCCATGAACTGAATTAAGTAGCCTGGATAAAAGCTGAGTATGCAATGAGCGATCTTTCATCTGTCAACACAGTTCTCTGATACACATAATGTTTCAAAACTATGTGTCCTATATAGGCTTATCCAAAAGCAAGATAAAGTAGTGTGGACCCTTGTGCAGAATATAGCTTGCTCTGTAGAAATACAGAGCTTCTGAATGAGGAGAGAAGTCAGAAAGTATGCACTGTGTGCAGTTTTAATTACTATTTTCTTTTTCGTTGTTTGTTTTTGTTTTCTGTTTTTATACAAAGAAAATATTTTTATTTGTGTATCAAAGACTCTAAGGTCAATAGTTGATGTCAAGACACAAAAATGGTTTGAAAATCTACAGATAATCACTGTGGGTTCAACATGCTAATTATTATTTTCTAAACAAGCACTCAATTAAGGACAGTGAGGTATTAGAAGTGGGAGCCTTCTTGCTCATACATCACACAAGAACAAGAATTTAGCGGCTACCCATAAACCAAAGCATCTCTGTGTGACCCATGGGTCCAAGGACAAGAATGTAAGTAAACTCAGAGGGCACCAAGGCGACTCCCCCACAGGGGAGTTTGAGGGTACATTTTCCTGAAACAGAGGCAACTTTATTGTGTGGTGATGTAGATCATAGGTTGCTAGTCACCACTAAAGACAGCAGTTAAACCTAGACACTGTCGGAAAGCAAACAACAAGCACTGGAGAGGCTGCCCTACCTGGGGGTTCATCCTATAAACAGGCACCAAACTGGACACTGTTATGGTTGACAAGAAGTACATACCGAAAGGAGCTTGTGATGGTTGTCTCCGGAGGGGCCCTGCCAGAGCCTTACACATACAGAGGCAGATGCTAGCAGCCAACCGTTGGACTGAGGGTGGTATCCAACTGAGGAGTTGGAGGACAGACTGGCGGAGCTGAAGGGGTTTACAGCCCCATGGGAAGAACAATGGTTTCAGCCACCCAGACGCCCCAGGACTCCCAGAGACTAAACCATCAATCAAGGGGTACACATGGTTCCAGTCAAAAATGTGGCAGAGGAATGCCTCGTCGGGCATCAGTGGGAGGCGTGGTCCTTGGTCCTTTGGAGGCTCAATAGATGCCCCAACAAAGCGAAATCGAGGGGGGGCAGAGGTGGGAGTGGGTTGGGTGGAGGAGCATATACTTGGAGGGGTTGGGGTTTTTCGGGGAGGGGGAAACCAGGAAAGGTTTTAGTACTTTAAATGTAAATGAAGATTATATTCAATTAAAAAAAGAAAAAACAGAACAGAATGACAAAGATTTTACTTCAGCAAAACACAACTGTCTTCCCACATTTTCCATGTTGTTTGTGCTGTGTACATATGTATTTAAATGTCAAGACACTTAGTTATGTATGTTAATGCACACCTTGGTACAGAAAGTGTAAAGCGAATATTGTTAGGATTAAATAAAGGAAAGGAAGAGAAAAACCATTAAAAACTGGGTAATGCAATGGGCTGCTAGAAAACTGGGAAACCCTTCACACAAAAAGAGAAGTCGGTCAGACTCGTCCTGCCAGTGAGGCTTACATGGGAGCTGTGGTGGGAAAAAAGAGTAATGTTGACCTTATGTTAACAAGACAGATGCCAGAGCGGAAGGACGCACTGTGAGCAGACACAGGCTATGTAAGGTAAGGATGTTGCTACAGCATTGAGATAAAGAATACAATTTCCAACAAACGCTGTGGAGAAAATTGGTTTTCTTTATTGAAAATACAAATTTTTACACCTAATAAAGTAAACAAAAACAAAAACAAAACAAAACAGAAAAAACCCTAGGTATAAAAACTCGCTAAATGAGAAAAAAGCAAACCCACCAAGGTTCTGGAAACCAACATGGAGAATGCCTCTGAGCAGAAAGGATAATAAAACACACCAAAAATATTAGCCATAAAGGAGGTGTTCATGAAATAAGGTAAGTTGTATTTAAGAACGTATTTGTATCTTTGTCTTTGTCAAAAAAAAAATTGTCTCCCTGTTTTGACCAGGCTGCACTCAGACTCACAGAGTACTGCTTGCCTCGGCATTGTGAGTGCTGGGGTAAAGGTGTGTATAACCACACTCAACAATTTTTTTAAGAAGTAAGCCACAGATTAGGAGACCATTATTGCAACACAAAATTAAGAATAAATCATAATGTAAAGACAAATCCAAATAGGATAGGATTGAAAGAACAAGCAGACAGGGGATCTCGGACAAGGATGAGACAGGGACAGAGCAGAGGGGGTGAAAACTTAGATGGGTCAGTGCTGTTTTACTCTGATTTCATATGTACATATGTAAGTATGCATAGGTATGTATTTTGTCTGTGTCTGGTTTTTTTATGTGTGCTACAGCATGTGTGTAAATGTCAAACATAGTTATGCCTGGATGGAACGCGGTGACAAGAGCCCTTAAACCTCTGAGCCATCTTGCCAAACATAGCCAGGGCTTAGCTTTGCCCCCCAAACTCCCAGGTACTAAACCACCAACCAAAGAGAACACATGGAGGGACCCATGGCTCCAGATGCATATGTAGCAGAGAATGGCATTATTAGACATCAAAGGGAGGAGAGGCCCTTGGTCCTGAGAAGTCTTGAGGCACCAGTATAGGGGAAATGCCAGGACAAGGAATCGGGAGTGGGTGGATTGGTGACTGAGTGGAGAGGGGATGGGATAGGTGGTTTTCAGAGGGAAAACCAGGAAAGGTGATAAACATTTGAAATGTAATATAAGAAAATATCTAATAAAAATGTGATTTATAGAAAAAAAGATTAACAAGAGAACATATGTGTAGAAGACTTGCTCAAACTCTAGTAAATAAAAAGTAAAACTATAATTGGAGAGCATGAAATTTCTGTGAGATTTGAAAATATTAAGACAGATTAAAAAATCTGTAAAGTGTTGAGTTGTGTTTCTCAGCCTCAAAATTCACACAATGAACACAATGAAGTCCTAAACAAGTGTCACTAAAGGTGACTTTACATGGGATGGAATCTGAACAGGAGTTATCAAATGAAGGCGGGATTATTAGAACGTGCTCTAAGCCAACAGGATGGGTGTGGGGGAGGGGCAATTTGAACGTAGAGATACCTACAAAGAGAAGACAGCCCTGAAGAGAAATTAAGGTTGCTAACATCTCAGAATCAGCTTCACAGCTTCCAGAAATGGAAGGTAAGAGATTTCTGCTATAGAAGAGCACTCAATTTGGGATGCCTTGTTTTAGCAGCACTCAGAGACTAATACGGTCTGAGTCAAACTTTGTATAAAAGTTGGCGAAGACAGATGCTCAGATCCTGTTTGAAAGAAGAGAAACTGGAAAACTGTTTGAAATTCAGTTTAGCATTCTCTGGTAAAGGTCTGTGAATTTCAGGAATCCCACAGAAACACTAAACTGAAAGCCATAACACATACCTGTACCAAGAACTGGGGCAGACTCTGTGCCTTGGTCTCAGTAGGTGCACATGAGCTTTTATCATGTTGATTTAGAGGGCATTGCTTTTGCTTCTGTTTTTGTTTGGTTCTTGCTTTTGCTTTGGCTTTGACTTTTGATGTCTTGCATCCCTCTGGCTCTACATTCTTTCTGTCACTTCTGTATGGAGGGTTCTCTGAGGCCTGGGGGAGGGGAGAGGGGTTGATAGGGACATGCCATTTAGAGATGAGTCTTCCATGGTCTCTCACTCTGCATCATGTCTGCCTGGGGGTCTGTATTTGTTTCCATGGACTGCAGGAGGAAACTGATGATGATGGCTGTGCAAGGCACTGATCTATGCCTGTAGAAGAATATCTTCAGGAATCATTTTATTGCTACTTTTGTTGTTATTTCTTTGGATGTTTGTTTGTTTGCTTGCTTGCTTTGGAACAGGAGTATTTATTTTTATCTTGGGTCTCTCTCTGACCAACTAGTGTCAGGTTTTTGGTCACCCAAGCAGTGTTAAATATATGTGCCATCTTGTGGAGTGGTTCTTAAGTCAAGTCAGATTAGCTGGTTACTTCTGGAAGCTTTGTGTCACCATTCTATAGCATATCTYGCAGACAGGACACTATTGTAGATCAAAATGCATATGGCTGGGTTGGTGTTTTCTTTGGTGGTAGCTATAGCAAGGGYGCTACAAGTAAGGGCAAAGACTCTCTGAAGGCCCTACTTTGCATTCTCCGTGTCCAGTGAAGTGTGCAGGTGTCTTCAGCAATGGAGCTTTGCCATCAGCTGTGGAAAGAAGCCTATAGCAGCAGCCCAGTTTGCTTGGCTGTTCCCATAGGACCCCTTTGGTCAACAACTCAATTAGATATAACCCAACCCTGGCACTGGAAGCTTCATTTGGTCACTGATGTCCTGGTTGGGCTATCTTCCTTATTATGTGTATATTTTGGGAAGATTCCATTGTATTAGATTTCCATACAATCTCTGAAATGGCCCTTAATTTTATCTGTTTCTCTTCTCAGTGCCCCTCTCCTCTCCCAATCCCTACTTGATTCTCCCATTCCATTGCCTCCAATCCATCCATAATTATCTATTCTACTTCCCTTTCCTACTGAAATCTGTTCGTCCTGCCTCTTGCCTTACTCTATACCTAACCACTGTGGTTTTTAGCTTAGTTATTATTGACTTGACARCTAATATCCTCATGTAGGTGAATACCATTTTTATCCTTCTGGGTCTGGGATACCACACTTAGGATAATTTTTTCTAGTTCTATCCATTTACCTGTGTATTTCATGATTCCATTTTTTAAATGGAGCTTGTTTCCAACTTCTGGTTATTATTACTAGAGCAGCAATGAACATGACTGAGCAAGTGTCAGTGTGGGAGGGTAAAGCATCCTTTGAATACATGCCCAAGAGTGGTGTACCTGGATCTTGAAGTAGATTTATTTGCATTTTCCTAAGGGGTACCCATATTGATTTACACTGTGGCTACATTCTCACCAGCAGCAGTGTCCCCTTAGTCCTCATCCTTGATGCTGCCACTTGTATTATAGATATGAGCCAGTCAGAGGAGTGGAAGAGAGCTAAGGACGTGAAACATTTCTTACTGCTTCTCAGGCATTTCTGTTTCCTCTTTTAAGAATTCTCTCTATGCTGCAACTTTTTAATTGGATTATTTGTTTTCTTGATATCTAGTTTTCTGAATTCTTTATATTTTGGATATTAGCCCTCTATCAGATAGCTTATTACTCATGTATGAGTGTGCTGTCTCACAATAAAAATGAGAACAAAAATGTAGATTTAATCAATACTCTAAGGCATTCATTATGTTTAAGTAATTAACATCACTTTTCTTTCAAATGTATACGATCTAAGCATAGAAAATTAGTCAGTGACTTTCAGTAGAAATTAAATTTTTATCTTCTTTCCTGTGTCTGAGTTCCTCAGTTTAAAGGCACGGCCCACCAGATCAGTAGGAGAAATCTTTATAAGTGWCTCTGCTGATCTGAATCCAAGTTAACTAATGTTCTCCATTTATAGGACATACTCACTGGCAATTAACTGTGACGTTCTTCTCTCTGAGCTGTGTGCACTTATTAATGGGATATAAATATAAAATGAGAGTCAGTGATTCCATGAAAAGTTAATTATATATCGGTGGTAGATAACAAGGAAGTTTACAAAGAAAAGATTTATTATTATTATTATTATTATTATTATTATTATTATTATTAATGGCAGAACTATAAAAAACATAAAAATCAAGAATTTGGAAGGTTTCTGTACTTGAGCTGCTTGAAGGCAATTTTTAATTTCTCATTCTACAATTTAATTTCTCATTACATAATCAAAAAATTGAAAATTTTAAACAAACAAAGGTTGGCTGCATAAATCAAAAATGGTGCAATTGAGTGTGGTTGTTAAGAAGCAAGCTAAAAAATTACAACAATATACCAACACATGAAGCTCAAGGAAAATTACTGATATTACATCAAAACATCAGTGAGTCTGTCTTATTTTATGATTTTAATAATGCTATAACTTAATATATTAACCTTGAGGCAATCGTTTTTCATAAGTCTTTGTTTCAGTCAACACTTTCAGCATGACTGTTATCTACCAATAGTTGGAAGAAATCAGTTTCACTGCTGTGTACTGATGTTAATTTGTAGAAGACATCAGTTTTTCTGTTATTTGCTGATGTTAATTGGTAGAAGGTACCTGACATACATTGGAGGAAAGAGACAGGCAGAGTCCAGATAGCAAACATTTTCAAAACAGTCAAATAGCCCCACTGTTCCATTCTCTCCACCCAAATTCTCTTCAGGTTATTTCATCAGGTAGGCCTATTTGTGCCAGTGAACACTCTTGGTCTTTTATTGACTTTCATGCTGAAAATTCAATGGCCAGTTTATTTATATACAAACTGATTGCAGTAGATGATTATAGTTTATCTTTTACCAAAGCAAAGTTATAGTCTGACTTTATACTTTAAGAAAGATAGACTTTTGAGTAGGAAGGAAATAAGGGTAGACACTTATCTACCCTTTTTGTTTTGGTTGTTGGCCCAGGATTGATGTCCTGTCTAGTCTACTTTGATTCATACCTCCAAAAACCCATTTAATAGTTGGATCTAAATAATAGGTCCATATTATCAGGTCCTGCTGACTCTTCCATTCTGAGCATATATGGAAATCTAATAAGCATTTGCAATTTAAATGTCCAGTGTAAGACTTGGATTCCATTTTCTCCTGTTCTCCAGTTGGCTTCCACTCAACCGATGGTCACCACATCTGCTTTGAAGTGGTCATGATCTCTTTTTCTTTTTCCTACAGCTAATATCTATACAACAAGCTACATCTATCTGGAATCCAATCATTTAGAAATATATCTGCTTATAAAACTGTACTTCACGTTCCTGTCACCTCTGTTGCGCTCTCCAGCGTCAGGCCCCAACTGGCCTCCAGTGACTACCCTTATCTCCTACTCAAAAGCCTTTCTTAAAGTATAAAGTCAGACTGTAACTTTGCTTTGGTAAAAGATGATAAACTATAATCATCTCCTACTGCAATCCGTTTGTATATAAATCCCTTTACAAGCTCTCTGGAGAAACATCAAATGGGTATCTTACAGCTCTATCTGCACCATCTTCTACTATGCTCCAGAGACCTGGATTTGTTTCCTTGTTATTCCTGCACTGCACCAAGCCTATGCCTAGAAGTGCCTTCCTTCTATTGCTTCAGTAGAATAAGTCTTGGAGAAGACCTACTGGAATTTTGATTAGCTTGATCTTGTGCAGGTATTATGCGAGTAATCTCAGCTCCTTCTCCCAATAAAATAACCCTACCTCTTAGCAACTCTAAGAGATCTCTGAGATTCAGCTAACTCCAGCTGTGTCTAAAGTCCCTACTTATTTTGACATGAGACAATATTGTACATTTTATAAGAATGTTTTCAAAAATGGTACAGCAAGCAGTCTTCTAAGACAGAATGTCCCTCCTCCGAGCTGAGGATCTGTCAAGATTCTTGCTCTCTGCAGTTGGCTTACGTAAACTGAGCACYGACCTTCTCTATCACACACCTCTGGAGGTACAGGTAACATCTCATCTTTTTGCACCTCCATGAGGAAATCAGGGCATGGGAAAGAAATTCGGAATTGAAAACACATTTGCTGCTGTCATTGCAAAAATAGAAACCTGATTACCTGAGGCCAAGAAGTATATTAGTGTCTTTTCCCAGTGTCTACGAAACTATGGCAGGTTATCTTGTAAAGACGCAACTGGAAATCCCAGGTCTCTCATCAGGATTGACATCACTAATATTGCAGGCTTTCTCTATAGTCATTCATTATATCTAGAATCCAGAAAGTTATGATTTTTTTACCTAAATAAAACTAAAATTAACAAAGCCGAAGTCTGGGTCACACACGAGAAATAAGTGAGAAAAATGGTGTCGAGAGGGAGGCCGCATGACCCATGTTTGAATGACAGCATACGAGAGGCAGGCTTGTGTGACTGTCTGAGTGGTTTGGCTCTCAACATTTCTATCAGCTTCTGTCACAGTAGTTTGTATGTTAAGAGAAAAAATGTTCTGGGAAAGATCTGTCCCAAATAATTAAGGCCGTGTCAACACTGAACATAAACTGAGCCACCAAGCCAGAAACCAAGTTCTGCTCTGGTGATTTCTTTTTCTTTTCATATTTGCTTCTTATATTTGCTTTTTCCTTGCCCAGATTTTTTTTTAAAGGAATCATAAATTAATCCTTCACAGCAGATCCTAAAAGAAATGAAATCCTAGTTTTATTAAATTTAGTAATTTTATAAAATCTCTTACAAAGATAGTAGATGTCTCAAACTGTGCATCTTGCTTAGAACTTGTGTATTGTTGTTTCTACTGGTGTGGAGAAGAAATTTTACCCCAATGGAAAAGCACCTCGTCTAATTCTGGGCTCTAGGGAGGGCTGAGAATAACAGACATGTCCATGGAGGGGTATGTTTATGAAGGGCAATGATGAACCTCAACAAACTTGAGTCAGAGTGGCTTTTCTGTTTCAAATAGTAGGTGTAAGGTGAAAATATCAGAACCAAGGTATGTTTCTTTTTAGATACTAGAAAAATCTTTTTCGGCTAGACATATGGAAACAGAGCTCCCTTTAAGTCTAGGTTTGCAGAAGTTATGGAAGTGGGCTCTAATGGGAAGCCAAATCATGCTCAAGGGATAAAGCACACCAAGAAGGAAACAGCATCCATCTCCTTCTGCCCTGTCTGCCAGGGTCATGCACCTGAGCTGGCCTGGGTAGCCACAGTTGCTGTGGATTCCAACCCTAATACATTTGCTTTAMATGTTGGTTTTTGTCTCTTCCACATTCAATTTTGTCTTCCTTCTTCTGCACCTCTGTCACAGCCAATATTCCAATTCATGCTGGATGAACAAAAACAGACAGATGCCACCAGAGGCTCGGTGCCTATTTTTAACTGCCCACTAAATCACTTTGACTTGGCCACCAATCAGATGAGGCCCTTGATATCAATTTTAGCCTAAAGTTGTAATAGCAGTTCATGCTTGGACCACTATTCTACAGAAAAGAATACTTTAGGGCCACCTAGACTGTACTCCTGAGAAATTTCTGTGGCTATCTGAACAAGACTAGGCCCCTCGACATTTTACCATGAGTTGGTGAGGAAGTAGTTAATGGATGCTGGAGAAGGGGTGTCATTTTCTCCAGTGATGTAGCTACTAATTAGTTGGCCATGTTCTAGTAAACAACCCCCTGTTCGTGCTTAAACAAGAAACTCCAATTAAACTCAGGATGCAGCACATAAAATAAGGCAGGAAAGTAGGGGGTGGGGCTTGTTGAGAGGAAGGGCTCCAAATGGGAGAAGGGGAGTGAGATAAGAGAATGTGACGTGGAAGTACTAAAATTATTGTGTAAGTATATAAAACTGTGAGACGATAAAATAAAAGCACTAAGAGGTCTCCAGGGTGCCTTTGCACTCAGCCATTTCTCCTGCAGACATAACAGTTATGCCACACCACTAAGAACGACCCAGGATCCTGCACCTGTCAATAAGCCTTCTGTTCACCCCCTTTTAGCTTTCCGGTTAACRTCAGAGGAGTCAAACTACTCAGGGATCACTCTCTCCACAAAAATGCTTGTAAGACTTATCGTGCTGCAAGCAGGAGACAGTGGGAGGGAATGGTTTTGTAAGTGTCTGCCTTGTTCTGCACGCTGTTGCAAGATCTCGTAACTTAGTGGGGAAATGTTGGGAGGGTATTTACATGTACTGTGCGCAGAAGAGTTGGAAATGGCTAGTCTCAGCTGAATTTAGAGGAAGGTGAAGACTAAACTACATGTGACCAATGCAACTGATTCTATAAATAAGCAAAAGCTATCAGCATTCTAGGCAGAGACACCCGCGTGCCGTGCAATGGATGTGTGAGACAGTGCTGCATCCTGAGTGGTTTCAACAGGAAGAGCTCAAAGCGGAAGCTGTCTCTTTCTACTTCTGTGTTTTCATTAACTGGAGAGTTGCAYTGAATTGGACCTAAATTTTACAGTTTTAGATTTACATACACTCATTTATAACATTTTCATTTGCATAAACGCTGTACTTATTGAATTAACTGGATCCATGTGGTTATTTCAAAGTAGAGCAACTCTGGAACTAGACTTGATAAGGGAGGAAATGCTCATTGTGCTTGACACTTTACCATTTCCCAGGCTTGCAGGAACCTGGGTAAAAGCCTTAAGGAATGAGAATATGGTGGGTGGGTTTCCCTGGCAACAGTGATGCACACGGGTAACCTGTGCAGGCTCCTCCCAGCCTGCTCTGTTTCAGACAGCGGCTGCCCAAACCAAGCCAGGAGAGAAAGCTCCTCCCATAAAGAGTCGGGGAGGAGCAAAAGCACGTGAAAATCGGCAACAACGCATTCCCTTACTCACTAAAAGGTAGTGAGAAACAATCTCTAAACCCCTCCGCTGAAATGAATGGCCGCTGGACGGACAGAGCCAGAGGCTTCCTCGCCAGCCCTGCCCCTCCAGCACTGTCCTCCTGCTAACCACTCGCCTGTGGCCGGTTGGACTCCCTCCCTTCCCGCCTTTGCTATGCTTTTCTTCTCTGCTGCAGAGTCTGGAGAGAGCCACCCCACAGCTTGGGTTTTATCCCAGGTCAGATTGGCGTGCCTCTKGTCCCAGAGCTTGCTGTGAGTGCTGGCGTTTCTGAGCCCACACTCTGTACTAGGCAGCAAGGACATGGTTAGCAACAAGGGAACTGTGSATTTTGGAGTCATGTGACATATATCAGTGGGTGGTTATACAACTAACCCCCTTTTCGGTGTGAAATAAGCTTTTCTCCCCTATTCTTCAAAGGCAGGATGCTTTAGCCTTGGGGTCAGTTGGTCATGGACCATACGGTGGCCCTGTATTATTTCTTCTGTTCAAAAATATCTTCCTTTCAACTCTGTGGCATGGCATCCTACTCTTTCACTAGCCCTCTCTGCTATTCCACAGCCTTTAAAGGCTTCCTCTCAGTCCCAGAACTTCCGTTTCCTGTCTGGTGGGGGTCCTATGGGCTGCATGTTTGTTCGTGGTCTGAGCTTAGAGAGTAGTTATGTTTATATTTTCTTTTGCGCAGTCATCAGTGTGAGTCATGGGCTTTTCCCTATTTTAGAACAAATACCCCTGAGCTTGTGGTACAGCCTAATGACACACAAAGTTATAGATAAACACATTACATCTCTCTGGGAGAAGTTAACATGGGAACATTGTGGAATCAGATGCAAACTTTTAATATAAAACAAACATTAAGAAATATTTGTGCTTACAGCAGAATGTACCAGATCTCTCTGAGAGCAAGTCATTTTTATTCTGCAGTGGGGAACATAAAACATTAAGAATTTTATATAAATAAATTTTCATTTTTAAAGTTCGACATGCTCCATCTCAGCAAGTCTCTCTGGAATGGATTTTCATGACGTTATGACCACAGACGTTAAGCTTTAATAATTATGACCTGCTGTGGACACTGCCCGGAAGTTTTTCCAGGGAACTCAAAACATTTCTTAGTGATGTGAAAGGGATATTATTAATGTCATGTTTTACAGATTTATTTCTCCATGAACTTACAGGTATCTACACCTTATTCAATATATCCTTTATATCAGCTCATTTCTAAAGTGATGGCTGGTCACCTTGTGAAAAAGAAAGAACTGCCTGCCCAGCTTCAGAAATAAAATGAATCCTATAGAMCAGAGGGAACACTATGACTTTCCTTTGCTTCAAATCGATGGAATCACAGATTTCATTATTTTAGCCGTTGAGAGAGCAGATTTTATTTAACCYTGAGTTACAGTCTCATGGAAACTGACCATTTGTTCATTCTAGGTCTTTAAAAATTATAGGCTAGGAGTTATAGCTGGTCTATTGTCCTTTTGGATCATCCAGTATTTGAAACATCAGAACATTCCCCATATGAAATCTTACTTCTGAATTCTCTTTTAACAGTGATAGAATTTAGAAACACAGGGCTCTGTGCTTTGTGGCAATTATTGATCAAAGTCAAATAGAGATTGTCATTATCATGAAGGGCATCTTCACAGTAACTTTGTCCCCTACCCTTCCTATTTTTACATCAAACTTCTTTATTTTTAATTATTGGTGGATGAATTTGAATTGGTTAGACTGATTCATTCACCCCATGTATCAGGCATTTTTTGGCTATCACATTGTTCTAAAAGTTACGAGCACACTCCCAAGCCCTATACCCTACCCTCAGTATGTGAACACCTCAGAGCGTCCTTGTATTGAAGTTTCTAAAAAAAAATCCCTGTCAGTTTCCCCAGAGCATTATGGGAGCTCTAAGGAGTTCAGAGAGAGCTGAAGAAAGGATTCTTTGAGGGACGGGTTTGAAAAACAAGAGAACTGAGGTTGGAGCCAAGGAAGGCAGTCGGGTAGCAGGAGTCAGCAGACAGAGCTAGTTCCCCGGAGCATCTCACTGATGCTGCCCACAAGTCAATCCACAGAAAGGAGCCATCTATTCMGTTATTATGTCACAAGGCATGAACATTTTTATTAACCTAAGAATTAGATTTTAAAACCTCTCTAAATGCCTTGTTTACTTCTCCCCTCTGACAAATCACAGCCAAGCATGTTTTGATAATTCCAGAGTACCCTTATAAATGTGGATCATGATACTTTGCTGCCAATAAAATATCAATATTTTAAGTGAGTTGGCAGTTATGGGACATTTCTTCCTATAGTACAGCCTTCTGTTTGAGTAGCTCATCTTTTACATAAACCTGTTAGACAAATTGGCAGCGATGAAAATTACAAACTCCTAAYGGCTCTCACTGCTCACTCATTTCTGGTATGCTATAGGCTAAACATACAGAACAAACTTCAGGGGAACAGTAAAATCTCTGGTTAAGGCTGATGTGAGTACTTCTAAAGTATATGCAAGAATTCCTTTGCAAACCTTTTATTTATACAAAAATCACACATATAAATAGCACTTTTGTTTTAAATTTCCATGCAAACTGGAGTACACTGAAGAAGAGAGATTCTTATTCTTTAATACTTCATACTATATGTGATCTGGCCAAAATCTAAGTGGGAAAAGGTCTGTTCCTTGAATATACGTGTAATGAGCTAGAATATATATTCTCTTTCTTTTAATAAAAGAAGTCTGTACTTTTAGAACATTCTAAGGCTAAATTAAAATATCCTAAAATTTATGATAATGTTAAATGGAAACAAAAACAATTAGGRATGCAATCATCATGTTTAGAATATACACAATGTTTAAATATAAAGATATGAAATATATATATATCCACATTTTATGCACAGATACATATGTGATTTTATATATATATGTATATATAGCATATATAGACATATAAATATATTAAGAGATAATCACAAAAACTTTTTTGAAAAGTAAATTTTTAAGAGTTTATATAATTCTTATTAGTAAATCACCTAGAATATACAGCTAGCTGCAAGGGCAAAACCATGTCATATTACAGAAGAATGGAGTTGGTTACCTAAATGAAGAGAGAGAAATTGAGGTAATGGAGTATCCTGAGATACTAAAACCTCAGAGGGACTTTGATCACGGCAGCTCTGTTTGTGTGTCTTCTAATTCTCCTGAAAATTGATAAAATAAAATCTCATAAAAGAAAGAGAAGATGAAAAAATAAAATCTACAACTGAAGAGAGAAATATTCATAGGGTGAGAAGGAGGAGGAGGAGGAGGAGGAGGAGGGGTATAGGAAGTCGGAAATGGAACGAACAGGAATGAATACAATGGGTGTGCTCGGGGCTCAGTTGGGGAAGTTCCCACTCAAGAGAACTATGACCTCATCCTGAATCCCAGAATTTTCCCACAGCAAACCCCATTGCAAGCCATGCTGTCATCCTTTTCTATTTTCTATTTTTTTAAATTATTGCTCCATATGAAAATGCCTGTTTATGTAAAACTTCCCATTTTAGAATACCATCATAATTTTAAAAGGGGGAGGGGGAAGACCTTTGCCCTTGTTCCTGACCACTTTGGAATATGAGTTAGAAAGAAAGTATAAAGATCACCTGATTTACCCAGGAGTATGGAAAGAGCATTGTAGATATATACCATGGCATCAAAGTACTCCAATTTGAATCCCACCTGCATTAATTAAACACACGACTTTCGGAGGGCTACTTCCTGTGTTTACACATTTTTCCCTCTCTGTAATGTAGAAAGAAACAATAAGCCTACTTTATAGAGTTGCTATTGGGTATTAAAGAGTTTGCGTGTAYGAAATGCTTAAGCTAGTGCCTGGAACACAATGCACCCTTCAGTCGTGTTTCCTCTGCCAGGGCTTCAAGAAACTGATCGATGCCCCGGCCCAGCCACAYAAAACAATGGACGTTGATGAAGACTAAACAAGGTTGGAAGTCACTTCCCACGTTTATTGTCATAGTCCACGCCCTCCACYCACAGCRGACTCCCATAGGGGACAGAGCAGATGCAGATCTCCTCCACCACTGTAGTGGGCACACTTCCATAACTGTCCAGAGCCATAGACGCGACAGCCAAGACCCACAAGACAGGAGCGACGGCAGGACTGTGATGAGACAGGCAGCTGTCCCGGGGTTGTGTGCAATTCACTCTGGGATGGGTGGCTCATGAATCTCTTGGAGTTTCTGATTCAGGAGATGTAGAGCAGGACCTGGCAAGCAGGATTTCTAGTGAGTTCCTAAGGGAGGACTGGAGCATGTCTCTAAGAAGCCCCGCCCAGGGCAGTGGTCCTTACTTGGAGTGTAGGCTCTTGTGSGGTGTGTGAAGTGTGT
The DNA here is from genome assembly GCA_002335545.1 of Apodemus speciosus. Taxonomy (NCBI): domain Eukaryota; kingdom Metazoa; phylum Chordata; class Mammalia; order Rodentia; family Muridae; genus Apodemus; species Apodemus speciosus. The sequence continues at coordinate 67,808 of BDUI01011528.1, forward strand.
GTTCTTACAGTGTCCACATTTTCCTAACATTTCCTTCCTAATGTTCTTTCAGCCAAATGGCCACACCGACTCTCCATCCCGCCTCCCATTCCACAGTCTCTTCCCTTTCCCTTTACCAGTGAAACTTGCCCTCTTCCCTCTCCCTGGCATTGTTCCAACATGCAGAGCTCTCTCAAACATTACACGTCTCACAGTTCAAACCAAGACTCCTTAACCAAAGCAGCAAAAGTTTCTCATCTGTCTTTTCAAAAGATACATTTCCAACAATCATTAAACAGTGAAATAAACTATTATTGGTCAAATATATTGGGTTTTGATCAAAACAGTCTTAATGGTGGAGGCTCCCTGCATGAGATCAGCATTAGCTGGATACTTTAGCAAATTTCTTAATTTCCACACACATTATATCTTCATCTCCAAATGCTGGTGATGATAAACTCCTCTGCGAAATGCTGGGAGAACTGAGTAAATTCATACATAGAATAAACTCCCTAGAACTGTACTAGGCACAGAAGAAATACTAAGTGTTAGCTACCAGTACTTCTATTGGCATTATTAATTGTGGAGAATCGTGTCACAGAGCATCTGTTGCGCTTGCAGAGGACTTGTGTTCAGTGCTTAGCACCCACACAGTGGCTCATGGCAATCCCTAACTCTGGTTGCAAAGGATCCAAAATCCATCACAGTCACCAGGAATGCATGTGGCACATGTGAGCAAAACACCCATCATGTAAAATAAAACAAAGAAATCTAACCTTAAAAATAATTCTAATTTTTTAATTTTACGTAGACTTTTATGAAACAAAGGAAAATGTGTGAAATAATAAGCTCTGTGTAGAAAGCAATAGATGAACTGAAGAAGAGCTCCGGGCCATTCTGAACTTCTCTTTCCTCCTTTCCTCACTTCCAAGTGGAAATTGTACCGATTAGCACTGGATTTCCCATGAGGATCAAACAAGTTAATGTAAATACAGCAAAGGATCAACAATACTTCTAAGTCAGCTAGAAAACATAAAGTGCAAACCAATGAAATTTGTCACAGACAGTGAAAGATTGTGTTGCCCTTTAACCTTTCATGTTTCCTCATAGCTTCAGCACACTGGGCATCATATTTCATAATTCCAGGATATATGTTTCTCCTATTTTAAACAACATCTTTAACTTAAAGAAAATTGCATCCTTTCCCCTTCCCTTTCACCCATCGGACCCTTTCCAACCCTCCCTTCCAACTCTCCCTTCCAACCCTCCTCCTGTGCCCTACAACTCTCAAATTGACGGCTTTTTCTTTGATCATCCCTTGCACACACACGCGCGCGCACACACACACACACTCACGCACACAAACACACACACACACACACACACTGATATATGAACCCTGCGGGGTCTGTTTTGTTATATGTGATTTCAGAGCTTAACATTGCACTAAACAACCAATGGAGGGGCCAGGTGAATGAAATGACAGTGAGGTTCTTATATTAATGGAATCCTATTTAACCTTAAAAAATGCAGTCACAAATTTTGCAGGTAAATAGACGGACCTGGAAAAGCTC
>BDUI01011531.1:41831-52272 GCA_002335545.1 Apodemus speciosus
CCTCGAACTCAGAAATCCTGGTCTACATTTTGAGTACCAGACAAACCACATCTGCAATGGTAAGCCCTCATCTCAAAAATAAATAAGTAAAACTAAGACACAGCTAGGTATAGCCATGCTCACCCCTAAGCACAATACTGGGAAAATGGAAGAGGCAAGACTGGGAGATCAAGGTCATCCTCAACTACATGAGGAATTTAAAGTCAGTCTGGGCTATGTGAGACCCTAGCAACTTTTTACCCTGGAAACTGCCACCCAACTAGCTCCTTTATACTTCTAGTTTCTCCCAACGTTTAGAAGCTACATGTCAGACTTTAATAATTCAGCTGGAAGAGTGGGACCAATTTCTTTTCACCTACCAGTATCTTCATATAATTGTGGGACACACAAGCACTGAGGGACTAAAGCGAGCTAGTCTTGTCATCCCTGGCAACCTAACAATGACACTTCAAAGAAATCGAGGAGCACATCATCAAGAAGGAGAAGAGAAGCTAGTGTCTTTATTATGGGTTTGCTGAGGACTGAGATTTGGAGAGAATAGAAATTACAGCCTCGGGGTAGATAGAGGATTTGTGCTTTTGTTGCTAAGTTCCAGGCCTAAGACTGAGATCCTTGTACTGATAGTGTGCCGCTGTGGAGCAGAGCACAGAATCCATGTTCCAGGGTCACTTCTCTCCATCTAGCCGTGAGGGATGAGCTGTCAGTGCAGCAATGTGGGGAACATTGAATTGCAAATTTTAGCACGATTAAAAAAAGCAAAGGGTTGAGACCCTAGGAGCTGAGAAAATGAACATTAACACCAGCCTTGTCAATGTAATATAGTAAATATCTGTGTTGCCCTAGAAACTACAAGTATAAGGAGCTAGTTAGTTGGGCGACAGTTTCCAGGGTAATTCCTCCTACACAAAATGTAAGAGCTTTTGTGTGATGTTAACTTGTTATATACACGTCCACTAGCCCCTCTCTCCATATTCTGTTATCCTTTTTCTCTCTTAAGGATTCCCTTTCTGAACTCTTTATTGTGCTAAGGGGTAGTACCATCCCCCCATGTGCTCTCATTAAAACCTCTTGATATTTATCAGAGAGCCAAAGGGACCCCAATTTAATGTGTATCTCTAAACCCAAGAAATACACGTTGGAAAAAAATAAGATTAGACAAAGAAATCAGGAAATGATAGATTCCTCAACTGAAAAAAAATTTTTAAAGGTAGCTTACAGTAGATGAAACCAGCCATCTGTGACTCTTCCCAGAAGCAACTCCTGGTAAATATAATTTGTAGACAGACTGAAGATGAGATTAAGATGCTTCCCAATATCTCACCTGGGAGCTGCCAGCCTACAATGTAATTCATGTAAGATGAGCTGTTACCTTGGAAACAGTGACGCATAATGAGGATAGGAGGCAGGTAATATTGTAATGACAGAAGATTCTAGCAACTAGTTAGAAGTGGAGGAAAAAAAAAAGAACATTGGAGAGTCAGTGTTTATGAGGAGCTTTTAAAGTCACAGGAACACCAGACTGGTCAACTTGTTACAAATAACCCAATGCAAGAGCTCCCTGGAGACATCTATGGGAGAATTGGGGGAAGGATTAAGGGCCCCCAAAGAGGACAGGGACTCCACAGGAAGACCCAGTCAACTAACCTGGACCCTTGGGGGCTCTCAGAGACTAAACTACCAACCAAAGAACATACACGGGCTGGACCTAAGCCTCCCAGCACATATATAGCAGATGTGCAGCTTGGCCTTCATGTGGGTCCCGAACAACTGGAGCAGGGGCTACCCCCAAAACTGCTGCCTGTCTGTGGGATATGTTCTAGCTGGGCTGTCTCATCTGGCAGAGACTTGAAGTTCCAGGGTGGGTGGATACCCGGGGAGTGAGGGTTCCATCCTCTCAGAAATAAGGGGACAGGGGAGGGAGAAGGATTGTGGAAGGAAGTGGCAGGGAGGTGGGGCACTGAACAGGATGTGAAGCGAATAAAAATAAAATAAAAAGAACACATTGTGTTCTATCTGTTCAAATGATGGTTGACTTTCTGATTACTAGTTTAGTCTCCCTAGTGCATTACTAGCCATAGGGATGACCCTAGTTAATAAGTAAGAATATTTGTTACTAGAAGTGGTATTCCTCACTGAGATCTGGCAAGCCAGTCTCTTATAAATTTGCTTAACAAGTTAGTTCTCCAGAGTCTACTCTTTTCTATAATAACTGATAAAATTTTGTTCTCAAGGAGCTTCACCAAGATTCAACAGCTATATTTTTCTTTACTATTAATGCAGTATATGTCTACTGCAGAAAAAGTGAGATGTGCAGAAATGGAAATACAATAAACAAATGAATGGCACCCATCTTAGTTCCTTTTCTATGGCTAAGATAAAAAAAAAAAAAAAAACACGACCAAGGCAATTTATAGGAGATAATTTATAGGCAATTTAAATGAGATATCCTCCATAGTCTCAAGCATTTGAAACCTTGGTCCCAGTTGGGAGCACTGTTTGGGTAGATTTAGAAACTATGGCCTTGGTGGTAGAAGTGTGTCACTGGGGCAACATTTAATGTTTCAAAAGTCACATGCCATTCCCAGTTTTTTTTTCTCTCTGCTTCCTGCTTGTGGTTTGAGATGTGAGCTCTCAGTTCCAGCTGTCCTGTCAACAACCTGTGGACATGTCTGTTATCATCTGCTGCCCTGCTGTTCCTGCCATTATGGACACTACACCTTTGGAACCATAAGCCCAAACAAAAGTTTTTTTGTTTTTTGTTTTCTCTCTAAGTTGCCTACCTAAGTCATGATGCATCATCATAGCAATAAAAATTAATTAACATAATCCCAATCTTTGTCACTGTTCTATTGCTGTGAAGAGACACCATGACTAGGGTAACTATATAAGAGAACATATTTAATTGGATGCTTATTTTCAGAGGTTTCAGAGGTTTGGCCAGCTGTCAACGTGGTGGGGAGCATGGTGGTATTCAGACAGGTGCTGAACCAGCAGCTGAGATTTATACTCTGATCCAGACAGAGGGCTGGGGGAGAGGGGGAGGGGGAGGGAGAGGGAGAGTGGGGAGAGCGAGAGAGAAACAAAGATAGGGCTTGGCATGGGCTTTTGAAACCTCAAAGCCCACACCTCTAGTGACACAATTTATCCAACAAAGCGATACATCCTAATCTTTCTCGAATAGGGCCACAAATATATGAGCCTGTGGGGGCGACAACCACAACCCCCAAGCCCACTATCCAGAGGCACCACTGTGAACATTCCATGTACTTCCTTCCAGTCTTTGTTCTAGTGCATTTAAAACATTTATTCTAGTTTTTACACTCATATGTATATGATCTATATGAACACTAGGGGAGTGTGGATGTCAACAGAAGCCAGAAGAGGACATCAGATCCCTAGAAGCTGGAAAACAGACAGTTGTGGACCTCCCAGTAAGAGTGCCCAGAACTAAATTCAGGTCAGCCACAGCAAGTTCCCTTAACCATGGGGTCATGCTCTAGTTCCAGTGCATTCTTTTTAGTTTCTTTTATGAGTTTGAATGTTTTGTCTGCATGTATGTGTGTGCACCAAGTGCACGCAGTGCCTGAGAAGAAGGTCATAAGACACTATTAGATCCCCTAGAGCTGGATGGAGCATGTGGGTGCTGGGGATTGAATACAGGTTCTCTGCAAGATCAGTCATTGCTCTTAAATCGCTGGGCCATATCTCCAGCTCCTTGGTTTAATTAATTTTATTACATTTACTTATGTTGCATCTCTGTTAGTGTGTTCCACAACATATGTGTGAAAGTCAGAAGACAATTTACAGAAGTAAGATCTCTTTCTTCACTCTATGCGTCCTAAGGCTCCAACTCAGGTTGTAATTCTTGATGGCTAATGCTTGTACCCACTGAGCCATCTTCCCAGTACGTAGGGAAGAGTATATAAAATTATAAATGGTCTCATGTAGACCAGGGTGGTCTCCAACTCTTTAAGTAGCCAAGAATGGCCTTGAACTTTCAATCCTCCTGTCTCAGCCTCCAAGTATTGGGATCGCAAGCCATCATGCTTGGCTGGTTTAATTTTTTTTTTTTTAGTTCAATACATTCATATAAAATTTTTATCTGGTATATGTTGAGCCTCAATTTTTTTAAACTTTTCCCTCCTTGAGTGTAGACATATGTGTTGTACAGGCAAATTTTTGATAGTCTGTGGGTTCACTTATGTATGTACGCATGTGTGTGGAGGCTAGGTTATTCTTACTCTGGAAGGATTTCTTGTCCATTCTGCTAGTATAGCTACCCAGCTTGCCTTGGGGATCTCCTGGCTCTCCCAAGTGCTGCTATCACACTCACCTGAAGAATTTTTTTTACATGAGTTCTGGGTATTCAAATTTCAGTCTTCATATGCACATGGCAAACCCATTATCCACTCACCCCTCTCCCTTAACTACTGGGATCATATTTTAGTATGTGCATCCCGTGAGATAATTGTTACAAACCCAGGAATCCTTGATCCTTCCCCTCCTTGAAATTTCACTTTGGTAAATGTGGATAGGGATCACAAATCCGCATTTGTTTCAATCACTCCAGCTAATTGTGGTGCATAATGGCCCTGATAGTATTTTTAGAAACTATTACAATATGTAGTATAGTCTGCCTAATGACTGTGGCAATTTCTCTCAGCTTCTAGGTCACTACATGCTACACTCCATGTTATGAATGGCTACTGGAGTTCTCTTGTGGAGACGTCTCAGGAAAACTCTCTGTTAGCTTCCTGTTGTTGCAGGATCATCTCAAACTCTGCAAGGTTTCTAGAACCTCAGCTGTCTTCTGGGATTAATCTAATGAGCCAGAAGGCCATGACTGTGTCAGTGCTTTCCCATCTAGCCAGCTCTGCATAGTGATGAGCCTTGAACTGTTCATTCCTGTTCTCATGGTTGTCATGCTGAAGCCTTGAACATCCCCAGAGGATACAGAGCCTAGGCAGTCCACCCAGTTCTCACATCCTTTTCCTTTCCTGACTTCTAAAATGATAGTTGCCTTCCTAGAACTACTGATGCTCTGACTGCTATGGATTTCAACTTAGTGAATCTTGTCTTCCCCTCCAATTCAATCTTCAGGGGCATGGTATGTATATCTTACCCCTCATGGCCTCTATCGTAGTTCTAGGCACGAGGAAGTGTTGTTGAACAGAACTAAGCCAGCTGTGTCAAATTAGTTTAATACCTATCATATTATATATCTATATTATATATATATATATATATATAATGTATGTGCATACATATGTGTCTGTGTGAATTTATGTGAACCATGTGCATACAGGTGCCCATGGAGGTCACAGGGCATCAGATCCTCTGAAACTGGAATTGCTGGCAGTTGTGAGCTGCCGGGTGTGAGTGAACTGGAATCTTCTGCAAGAGCAATAAGCACCACTGAGCCGTCTCTCCAGGTCCCAATACATGGTAGTTCTAAGAAGGAATTCTGTAGCCTCTCACATTTTCCTTGTACCAAATTAAGAAGGTTTGACAAATTCTAGATCTTTCATTTGTTGTGATTTTGTTTGTTGATAACAAGGTTAAACAGAAAGGTTATCTTGGTTCCAGTGTTTATCTAATTCAACCAAACTGCTTATCACCTATGACAGGGCCACTTACAGATTTTCTGCTTGAAGAGTCTAACCTTTACTGTAATATGAGATATTTCCTCTTCCTCCTACAAATGTAATGGTTTCTTTTTTCTAGAAGAGCATGTTTTATTGGATTAAATAAATATAAAGGGGTTAATGGCTAAATAATTTCATTTTATCTTCCTTAATCTCTTTTCTCTCTTTACCCTTCAGGGTTCTGTCTCCCTGAAGGACAGAAGTGCTTTAAATGAGTTTGCTTGGATGTGCAGAGTAGGTGGGGACACTGAAAGAAATGCCTTTTCTCTTGCAGTAGGCAAGGTGGTGAGATTCGGCTCATCAACTATTTATTGAGCTCTTCTGGGCACCTAGCTCTGTGCACAACACTCCAGAGAACACCAGAATGAGGAGGGATGAGTGCGTGGGAGGATGGGGGAAAGGAACGGGAAAGTTTAGGAGGTAGAGAAAGGGGTAGGCTGGCGACACACAGAGGAGGGTACTAGAGAGGAGGAATGGGAAGGAGCAATGGTGAGCTCTGACTTGCTTTTACATACTAGCACCAGAAGGGCCCAAGACTCACTGCAGCAGTGCTGTGAGCTTGGATTTTTGAGGCCTTTAGAGCAGTTAGGGTTGCCCCAATTTCAGTCAGATTTACTGCTTGAGGCTTAATAAGAAGTCAAAGATCTCTTTCAACAAAGTAGCTATAAATTCATTTTGTTTGTACACTATATGTACATTATTGTACACATGTACACTCATGTACACATATGCATATATATGCACACATACATGTATACTATATGTATATTATACACATGTACACACATTCACACATATGCACATATATGCAGATATACATGTATACTATATGTGCATTATTACTAATATTATGCTGAGTATCAAATCAAAGCAATCTTCCTCTGAGTTAAATCCTTAGTCCCTAAAATTTTTTGTTTGTGTTTTGTTTTGTTTTGTTTTGTTTTGTTTTGAAACAAGGTCTCACTGCGTAGCCCTGGCTGTCTGGAAACTCACTCTGTAGACCAGGCAGCCTCAAACTCACAGAGATCCACCTGCTTCTACCTCCCCGGTGCTGGGGCTAAGTTATGGTGACTACCATAACTGGCTGTTGGGTTTTTTTGGGGGGGAGTAGATTTACTTGATATTGTATAAATGTACTCTATGTGAGTTATAGAAAGTTGTGAGCCACCGTGTAGATGTTGGGATTTGAACCCAGGTCATCTACAAGAGCAGCAAGTATTTTTAACCACTGAGCCATCTCTCCCAGCTTCTGTTAGTATTTTTTTTAATATTTACTTATTTTATGTGTATAAGTGTTTTTTGCCTATATGCATATATGTGCACAATATGTGTGCTCAGAGCCCTCACAGTTCAGAAAGGGGTGTTGGATCTCCTGGAACTGGACAATTGTGATCCATTGCGTGGGTGCTGGGAACTGAACCCAGGTCCTCTGGAAGAGCAGGCCGTGTTCTTTGTCATGCAGACATCTCTCCAGCTCCCTAAACATTTTTGAATAATAATAGCTGACATTTAGTATATGCTTGCTGTGTTTCTTACTTTGCCAGCATTAACTTATTTAATAATCACAATCACAGGAGGCAGCTACAGCTATGATTCAGATCAGTATGGAGCACCTGGTGCACATAGCTTTGAAGAATCAATGTGGTCCACTTGTTTTTTACAGATAATCTTTATTGAATGTTTGCCATGTTAAGCATTATTTAAAATGTACTTTTTATACTTATTTTCTCTCTGTGTGTGTACAGGGGGCAGGCGTTCATGCCACAGTGCTTATGTATAAGTCAAGTTCTGAGAGTTCTCTCCTTCCCCATGTGGTCTTTGGGGATTGAATTCCAGTTCAGCAGACTCAGAGGCGAGTGCCTTTATTCGATGTGCTATCTCACTGACCCCGAGTATAATGTTTTCTTGAGATGAGGGTCTCTTGTAGTCCAGGCAGGCCTTGAACTCACTACAACATTGAACTCCTGTTTGTTTTACTTCTGCTTCCTAAGTGCTGGGATTACAAGTGTGCGCCAGCACACCCAGTTTTTATATGCTGGAGATGAACCCCAGGGCCTTATACATGCTAGCAAGCACCCTGAGATACAGTCTAGGCCTGGTTTTGGCTGTTGTTGTTTTGCTTGTTTGTTTGTTTGTTTTTGAGACAAAGATGTAGTCCGTAGTTTATGTTGACCTGGGATTCACTCCATAGGCCAGAATGATCTTACCCTTCCACTTCAACCTCCTGTATTAGAGGCTCGAGTGACCACTCCAGTTGGCCTGACTCAGTATTTGTTAGTATTTCAGCTACTGGGCCTTGTTTCATTCCTACCCTGGGACTAATATATTGCCTTGTATATAATAAGCATGCAGTGCTTTGAATGGATTGAAACACCAACTAAGAAGGACTTCCAATTTAAGATCAATTACACAAGCATAAAAACTAGCCAAATGCACAGGGGGAAGGTTTTTAATTTCAACACTTGGAAAATGGAAGCAGGAAGATTAGGAGTTTAAGTTGAATAGACTCTCCACTGGCCACCTTCTGTAACCAGGCAAGGCCTCAAGTGGAGGGAGTGGGACACCCGCCCAGCCTCAAAACCTTCAACCTACAGTTTGGCCTGCTTGCACAGTGCGCCGGGACAAGAGCCTAGCAGAATCATAGTCTTCAGAGACTAGAGCAACTTCATCCAGCAACTGATGGGGGCAGATGCAGAGACCCACAGCCAAACATCAGGAGGAGCTCAGGGAGTCCTGCTGAGGAGCGGGAAGAAGGATTGGAGGAGCCAGAGGGGTCAGGGATACCAGGAGAACAAAGCCCACAGAATCACCTGATTGGGACTCCTGGGAGCTGGGCAGAGATCAGGGAGCCTGTAGGTGTGTGACCTAGGTCCTCTGCATATTCCTTATGACTGAGTAGCTCGGTGCTCTTGTGGGAATAATGGTGTGAGCTGAGGCTGTTGCTGATTCTTACTTGTGGGACCCCTTTCCTCCTTCAGGGTTGCTTCGTCCAGTCCTGATGTGATGGTATGCGCCCGGTCTTATTGTAGCTTGTTATGCTATGTATGGCCAATGTCCCTGGGAAGACTGCTCTTTTTCTGAGAAGACATGGAAGGGGGTGAATCTGGGAGAGAGGGGAGGCATGTATGTGTGTGGGAGAGACTCAGGGAAGGGAGGAAGGAGAAACTGTAGTTGGGATGTAATATATGAGAGACGAATAAAAAAAAATAAAAATTTCCATTTGTCAATAAATTAATGAAAAGGGAAAAACGTCCGCTTCCAAGAGTTTCAAGTCCAGCCTATGCTGCATGAGACCCAAACCAAACCAAACAACACCCCAGCAACAACAAAGAGCAAGCAAACAAAACCACCGAAACCCAAACAAGGCAAAACCCTTCCCCCATTGCTACATAAGATAGAGGGGAAAGGAATGTCTGAAAACTTCTCTGGCTCACAATAGGGCTTTTACCACAAGACAGACCTTCACGCCACCTTTCCCCTTTTGTCCAAATCTTCCAAGGATGATTGGAATGCTTTTGGAAATGCTTTATGCTGGGTAGGTGATCCCAGCACTTGGAAGCTAACATAGTGAGTCATAGGACAGCCAGGGCTGCATAGTGAGACCCTGCTTCAAAAACATTTTTTTTTAAAATCATGCTTTAGTTAATTGATTAATTGATCAATTGTGTATGGAGGGTGGGGGTTTCACGCGTGGGGGCATCAGGAGGTCAGAGGACAGCTTGCAGCAGTTCATTCTTTTCTTCCACCTTGTGGGTCAGGGGGATGGAACTCGGTTGTCGGGTTTGGCAGCAAGCTGCTTCTTTGCAGAGCAAGTGAACTGGGTGAGCTGGTAAAAGCACTTGCTGCCAACTGGGATTAACTGAGTTCAATCCCCGAGGTCTACAGGAGAGAAAGAGACATGACGTTAGCATGTTGTCCTCTGACCTCCACACACAGGTGATGGCACACGTGAGCTAAATCAATGCGTGTAATTAAAAATTAAGAACAGAAAAAAATATTCTTTGGGTTGAAAGAGTTTTTATGTAGCATGCTGCGATATGAATTTCTTCAGTAGTTTCTTCCTCGGCTTATCCAGATCCCTATTTGATAAGGAGAAAAGAGCGGTGGTTGGTGGGAGCTCAAAAAGGTACTTGGCAAGTAAAAGTTCAGCAGGCGGCTGAGACAGGCATACTTCCTGGGAAAGGCTGGGGTAGAGTGGCCAGACCAGGCTGCGCGTCTGCGGGAGGAGGAGCCCCGCTGCACTGGGAGGAGCCGGAGCAGGCGGGCTGGAGCGCCGCGCACCAGGAAGTGACTGGCCCCTGCGACCCCTTAGCGCCATCCGCCGGTATTTTAGTTTGCCACTTACACATCCCTCCAAGGCCTTAGCGGCTCCGGAGGAGTCCTGGGTAAGTAGCCTGGAAAACCCGGAGTAAACAGAATTTGGGACAGGGAGGAGACAGGGGGCGGGGGATGTCACCCAGGCTGGCTTTGAAGGTCGCGGCCAGCCGTCGCAGTCCCCCTCCCCCTCTCTTCCCTAAGGCAGCCCTGCCACCTGCCTACGGTTTGTGACGGTTTTTTGGTGGCTTGTCCTTGCATCTGTTTGCTAACTCACTTAGTTAAATTTCCCATTGCTGTGGTACAATGCCCTGGCCAAAGCAGCTTTAGGGGAGAAAGGGTTTATTAAGCTTCAAATTGCAGCTCCCAGCAATTCTTCACGAAAAAGTCAAGACAGGAACTTGAAGCAGCTGGCTGACCACATCCACAGCCGATGGTACAGGGAAAATGAATTTATACGTGATTCCTACTCAGCTTAGTTT